>PVHY01018824.1:0-28526 GCA_004024945.1 Uropsilus gracilis | reverse complement strand
TTTCCCTCTGACTAGCCAAGCCAGGCCCCTTCTTTCTCATGTCCTTCCAGCATGCCCTCTGCCCGAGTCCCTGAATGCCCCCCTCCCCCCCGCACGTCGCCCCAAAAGCCCAGGTCTGCTCAGGTGTCTGGGAACGCGGCTCCCAGGACGCTGAAGCCGAAGGCGGCCGCTCTGGCTTGTCTCCTAGGCAAGTGGAAGAGAGCGTAGCGTGTGGCAGGTGCGCAGTAGAGCCTGGCGGGAAGAAGAGTGAACAAGTAGGCACCCAGAGAGCCACACCTAATTCGAACGAGCGCTGGTTGACTTCGCAGTCTTGGGAAACAGGTGGACAGGCTGACCCTGCCGTCCAGCCAGTCCGGGCCCAGCTTTTCGCTCGAGAGAGAGGACGGCGCAGAGCCGCTTGGGTCACTTTTTAACGGCGGTCGAAGGAAGTGCTGACTTGTTTCTTTTCGCAGACGATACCCGAAATCCCACCGAAGCCTGGAGAACTCAGAACGGAGCTTTTGGGGCTGAAGGGAAGACAGCACGAGCCTCAGGTTTCCCAGCGGTAGAAACGGGGCACGCTGCTCTGGCGGGAACTCTCAGCCGCCTTCTGGGTCCTCACTGTGTGCTCTGAAATCGAGCCAGACTGCTTGTCCCGAAGCACCTGCTTGCAAGAGGCGGCGCCAGCGGGTGCTACAGGGATGTGATGATGGTTTGACCGGTGTTTCCTGAGAACCGCCAGAGCTTCCTGAACGCGGTTTGTCGATACTTCACCGTGGCTACCTATGCGATGAGTGTTTGAAATGTTTCCTCCCTTCTCCTTCTGGCTTATGTCTCTGAGTACGCTCGAGTAAAAGGCAAATGGAAAGTGCGAGTGAACGCTAACCAGTGATGTTGCAGAGGATTCTTAAGCAATGACGCTGCTGTTTCTCGAAATATTTTTCTAAATATTGGGAAGTGATTGTGCTAAACTGAATTAAATGGAAATATTTAAAGCGACATTCTTTTGGGAATTGGGTACGTAACGAGATGCTAAGTGTGACTCGGACCGTTACCAGCTCTTTCTGTACCCCCCCCAAGCCAAACCTCTTTGGCTTCTCATTTTCCTGGCTGAGAGCCTGCCGGTAGTAGCTATACCCCCCCCCCCCCCCAGGCTAGCTGCCTCTGGATCAAAGGCTGTAGCTGCCACTTCCTGGGCTTTATTTCCTTGATAAAAATGGTTGCCACAGCTGCTGCCAGTCGCAAGGACTAAGGCTGAAAGAAGTCTGATGATTCTTTTCTTAAAGGAATGAAAAATGATTTCATTCCAGCCACGACCAGACGCCCTGTGTCTGCCTTCCTCCGCTCCCAGGCTCCAGGAAGGATGCTCGATTCAGTGCAGATCAGCAATAAACTTCTTGAGTTTCATCAATTGAACTTGGTAGGTTTTTTTTTTTTTTAAAAAACCATCAAACACTTTCAAGTTCTAGTTTCGCCCCAACGTCGGTGTCTGAAGAGCAAAACCGGCGGGACTTCAAGCGTTTGTAGACACCAGTAAGGCGAAGGCGCCTCATTATTTCCCATAAGGGCTGTGGGCAGGAAACTGCACCTGCCTCCCCGGGGCAGTTAGTGCGGAGGTGGGGGAGGCCAGGGTGGAAGGCAGCCACGTGCATGGAAACCCCCCACCTCCCGCACCTTCCTGATGGCTTGTTTGTACTGAAACCGAATCTGAAGCTCTAGAAACCGGAAACTTGCTAGAAAGTTAGAAACGGAAACAAACTTTGTCATTGGGAGACTCTGAGGGACGTTCTGATTTCACCAAGGAGATGCAATCCGGTGGCCATCACCGTTAGAGCAACCGTAGCTTTATTCGAACAATTTAGAGCCGTTCTAGAGTGGAAGCCTCTCGGGATGCTAATACCTGCGCCGGGCTTGTTTCCTTAGAGGGAAAGTCGCTTCTTTAAAAAAGACAGACTGGGTTGTCGTTACTTCACACTTCTTTGGACAGGCAAGTGATGCTCGAGCCAGCGGAGGCAGAACGTCTGGTCCGTAGCAACGTGGACGCGACACCTCACGTGACAGCCGGTTGCCTCTGTGGAGGGACGACTGATTTTCAGTCTTGCAGATTTACGGGCCAGTGGTAGTCAAGTTCCTGTGCCTTCCCTGGCCGCCAGGAGGCTGCCATCCTCCCACCACGGCCTGCCCACAGGGGCCAGGAACCGCCGGGCTTCCTTGGCCTCCCCTTTGTCCGGGGGATGGGGGGGGTGGATGTGTGCTGCGCTCCCCGGAGCAGCTATTTCCGTCCCTGTTTGACCTGGCAGCTGTCCGAGGACGGTGGGCATGCGCGTGCCGGGGCAGATGAATCTGTGGTTCTGAAGGGGCAGCGGCCGGCCACACAGCAGCACATGGCGGGTGGTCGTGCCAGCCTTGTCCGCGGCGCCTGCCAGGCGAGTCTGTGGCAGCCACGGCTGTCCTCTCCCCAGATGCCACTGAGAAGTCACGAAGTTCAGCCCACAGTATGGGGAGGGTGGGGGTTGCGGGGGCTAAGAACATCTCAGCACACACGTGCTTTCTCTTTCAAGGGGGAACCCCAACACATGATTTGAGGAAGACCCGGTCGAGCCTCTACTCCACCATGAAGACAGGCAGCACACGGAGTCCTCGGGACGGTTTTATTTTTACACACATGACAAGATTTTACACCGATAGTCAGTTAAATAGTACAAATTTACATTCATGAGGAATGTTAAAAAAATTCAACTAAAAAACCCACTTCTTCCTGTGACCCACATCCCAGTGTTTACAGTGCAGGGGAGAAGGGGCGGGGTGGGGCGTCGAACAAGTCTCGTCACGTTCCCTCTCCATACACGAGCCCGACGGCGACGTAGTTTACAGTTCGTCCTTCTCGTCTGTGGGTGTCTGCGGAAACAAGCACCGAAGACGTTGGCGGCGACGCTGCGCGCCCGTTCCCTACGCTCATCCCAGGTCACGCCGAAGCCAGCAGGTCTGTGACCTACACGGGCGCCGCACACTGTCCCCTATCTGCTACGCACGCTGGGCCCACAGGGGGTCACGGGAAGAGCAGCGGTGACCCTGCGTCCGTGTCACGTGTGCAGGCGTGTTCGCGCCTGAACGTGACTCCTAGCAACTAGCCCTGCTTCGGCCGGAGCGGAGAGCCCGGGCAGGGAGGAGGGGCCGGGGACAAGCGTGTGGTGGGCGTGGCGCAGCCGCGGTGCCAGGCCGAGTGCCTGGTGCCCTCAGGCCGGAAGCGCAGGCCACCCTGGGTCGCAGGTACCTTTGCTGTTCCCTGCTCGTCCTCGTCTGCCCCGGTGTCCACATCCTCGTCCGGCTCTGCATCATCCGCCGCGTCCGTCGTCTCATCCGGTTCCTCCTCAGGCTCCTCGTCCACCTGAGGGCAGCAGGGATGAGCCCGGCTCAGGGCACAGGGCCACAAGCTACGCCCCCCCGGGGCTCTCCATCCGGGGTAGCCCTCTAGAGTGGGCGCGCAGCTGGCCCTAGACAGCGAGCCCAGTGACCCCTCAGGGCCACGGCAGTCAGTCTGGCTTCTCAGGCTGCCTGAGGGGGGAGGCCGGGGGCAGGGGGCGGACGACACACACCTTGGCGTCAGGGTCGATATTCAGGCTGAGGCGCAGCATCCGCTCGATGCGGTCCCCGTAGGCCTTGGTGTCGGGCAGCAGGTAGCCGGAGCGCAGCGTGGCCGTCTCGAACAGCACCACCGCCAGGTCGGACAGGGTCTTGTCGTCCTCGTCTTCCTGAGGAGGGCCGGGGAGCACCGAGAGCATGGGGCTGGGCTGCAGGGAGCAGGGGGAGCACGGGGAGCAGGGGGAGCGCGGGGAGCACGGAGCCCAGCGGTGCTGACCTTGACCCGCCGCAGCATGTCCTTGATCAGGGGGTGTCGGGGGTTGAGCTCGAAGGTCTTCTTCTGGCTGGCGTAGTAGCTGCGAAGGGCAGTCAGGTCAGCCGTCAGGGCCGACATCCCCAGGTCGCTGCTGCGCTGACCACAGTAACGGTCTCGGGAACACTGGGATGCGCCTCCACGGCCGTACTGCGCTCCCCTCCCGCAGGGGTCAGCAGCGCCCGAGAAGGGCGAGTCGAGCGCGGCTTTACCTGCCGTGAGCCCTGCGCCGTGCCCCCGCCCCGTGGTGCCAGCTGGGTTGTCCCCCAGCGCTGCAGCTGCCCAGAACCTCCTCGCCCAAGCTCAGCCCCCAGCGCGTCCGAGCAGCTGCACAGCCTGACACCTCCGCCCCCCTGCCCGGGGCCCCTGTCGGCGAGGGCCGGCTCAGACCCAGCGGTGCCCCAGTGTCTCGGGCCGGGTGGAACGTGATAGAAGCTGGGCCAGGCGGGCACGACAGACGAGCTTCTCGCAGGCTCCACCGGATGCGAACATCAGGAGCCGGGACGCCCGCCGTGGCGCTGAAGCCGAGCGAGGCGGCGCAGACCACACCCCCCGTGGGGGGCGCGCTAAGCCGGCCCAGGGCCCAGGGCGCGTGGAAGACGCCAGTGGGAGAACAGTGGAGACACAGATGGACGGCCACCGCTGCGACATCGGGACGGACCTTAACCCTTCTCGGGAGCCGGGGGGACACGCGTCTGAGTCTCCAGTCTGTGGCGCGCACAGTTCGAGCGCCTGGTCTGGGTGTGCCGGGATGGTGTGTGCCTGTCACAGCCCCATGCGGCCACACCCTCAGCCGAAGGCAGAGCCGGGAGCACGTGTGACACGAGTCAGACCCGCGGCCTAGCCCGCTGCAGCTGCCAGTGCTCCGTGCAGGCCACGGGTGCCCGGTGGGGCGGGGAGGCAGGCCACGGGTGGCGGCGTGTGCTTACTTGGTGGAGATGTCCTTGCCGGTCTGGTAGGCCTGCGCCTTCATGATGCGCTCCATGTTGCCGGACCAGCCGTACTGGCTGGCCACCAGGGCGCAGGGCGACTCCGTCAGGCGCTGGGACACCACGGCCTTTTCGATCTAGGGGAGAGACCGGAGTCAGCCAAGACAGCGTGAGTGGCCGCGGAGGCCGCGCGGCAGCTCTGGCTCCCCTCGGCACGCGTGCGGCACGTGTTTGGCACGTGTTCGGCACGCGTGCGGCACCGTAAGCACACCCCCCGCCGCCCTTCGTTCGGGCTGTCAGGCGACAGCTGCCGGAGAGCCGCCAGCCAGGAAGGCGACGCGGAAGCCGTACGTGCAACCCGCGCGGTGCACTGTGACCGTGAAAGCCGCGCTGCACGGGCCACGCCTGTTTCCGAAGCGAAGCCACCCACACCGCAGGGAGCGACCGCAGCGTCGGGAGCCGTGCGGCGCTCAGCGGCTACAAGGTCACCATTGGACCAGGATCCCACCTTGTCCTTGAGGGCTTTGTCCTTCATCCAGTTGAGCAGCGGCTCAAACTCCTTCTCGACCGCCTCCCGGCTCTCCTTGGTCTTCTCGCTCTCGTCGAACTTCACCCCCTCCTTGGCGACGTTCTGGAACCTCTTCCCGTCAAACTCGGGGAGGGCCTGGATGCAGTACTCGTCCACCGGCTCCGTGAGGTAGATCACCTCGTACCCCTTCTTCAGAAGCCGCTCGACGAACGGAGAAGACTCGGCCTGCGGAACCCGGGGCAGCAAAGTCGTCCGCGACGGCCACGCAGACGGCAGCGATGACCCCGCCCCACCAGGGACGCCTGTGGCCGGGGACGCGGGCGGGCTGCTCACCCCCCCCCCCCCGGAGCCGCCCTCACCTCCTTCCGGCTGGCGCCGGCCATGAAGTAGATCTTGTCCTGCTTCTCCTTCATCCTCTCCACGTACTGGTCGAGGCTGGTGATGTCGGAGGCGTGGTGGGAGGACTGGAAGCGCAGCAGCTTGGCCAGGCGCGTGCGGTTGGAGTGGTCCTCGATCACGCCCAGCTTGATGTTGGTGCCGAACTCCTTCCAGAAGGTGTCGTTGTACTTCTCGTCCGCGATCTTCTTGATCATGTCCAGCGTCTTGCGCACGAGCTTCTTCCTGATCACCTGAGGGCGACCGGAGCACGCTGAGGGGCACGGCCTTCCGGGCAGCCGCCACACGGAGGCGGTCGGAGCGCGGGACGGACGCAGGGACAGGCGCGTGCTGCCCTCCACGGGCCAGCGGGTGGGGGTGTGCGGTCGTGTGTGCATGCGTGGTCGTGTGTGCGGTCATGCGTGTGTGGTCATGGCGCGTGTCCAACAGAGCCGGGCCTGCTGCGTCCCTGGAGGCGGCCATGTTGGCCTTGCTGGCCAGTCGCGTGCCCGGCCAAGCGGGGGCCTGCGCTGCTTGCTGGTCATCCCCCCGCTTCCCGCGTGTGCGCACGCTGCTGAGGCGGAACGTCAGGGGACGGTGCTCAGACCCGGGGCTGGCATCTCAGAGAGACGTGCTCTCCAGTGGCACTTGGTCAAGGACCGGCCTCCCCATCTGGGGTGCCCGCCTGCCAGCCCGCCTGCGGGGCTCCCGGCAAGCCCCGTCCAGCCAGCCAGGGCCGGACACTCACCTTCAGCAGCTTGTGCTGCTGCAGGGTCTCACGGGACACATTCAGGGGGAGGTCGTCGGAGTCCACCTGCGGGGGCGAGCGAGGCAGGCCCGTGAGCGTGGAGAGCGTGGAGGACGCGGAGGAGCCCGGCCCCGCCCCCACCCTGCTGGGCCGGCACGCACCACGCCCTTGACGAAGTTCAGGTACTTGGGCATCATGTCGTGGAAGTCGTCGGTGATGAACACGCGGCGCACGTACAGCTGCGGAGGGAAGGGTCAGCGTGGACGTGGGTCAGCGTGGATGCAGCGCCTCCCGGACGCGGCGCCTCCAGCTCCGGCGCCCACGGGGACGCGGACCCACCTTGATGTAGTCGCTCTTCTTGGAGCCATACTCGTCGAAGAGCCCGCGTGGGGCGGAGGTGGGCACGAACAGGATGGACTTGAAGGTCACCTCCCCTTCGGCGGTGAAGTGGATGTAGGCCATGGGGTCGTCGCTTTCCTGAGGGGAGAGGGCTTGTCACCGGAGGCGCTGGGAAGCAGGGCCAAGGCCAGGGCGCCCGCGTGGCCAGCCCCTCCCCAGGACAAGGGGCGGCGGGGCACCATGGAACCGTGTGTGCCACGACCCCCGTCGCCAGCAGCAGGGCAAGGCAGGGCCCGGGGGCCGGACCTCTGGACACACGGGTGGGAACCCCCACTCCGGCCGGGAGGCCCTCAGCCTCCGCGTCCAAGGGGAAGGGTCTCGGTGCGTAAGGCACGGCACAGACGTGCCAGAGGGCACCGGGCCTGAGCTGGCTGGGCCCAGCTGCGCTTGGAGCCCGCCCGTTGCCCCGGCCAGCTCACCTTGGAGAAGGACTTGTAGAAAGCCTTGTACTCGTCCTCCTCCACCTCCTTCGACGGCCGCTGCCAGATCGGCTTGATGTCGTTCATGAGCTCCCAGTCCCACACGGTCTTCTCGACCTGCGGGCACAGGGCGGGGTCCGTCTCGGGCGCAGCCCGCCTGGCCAGCAGCAGCCCAGCGCCAGGGCACCGCCGGAGAACCAGGAGGCCCCGGACGCCTCAGGGCGAGGGGGACAGTCCCGCCGCAGGGCGCAGTGAGCACGCCTCCCTCCCTCGGCGTTTGAGGCCGACACGGCGGGCGGCAAAGGCGCGTCCCCGGCCGAGGCAAGCCCAGTGGGGTCTGACCAGCTAATGCCCACTTCCTGACCAGCTTCGAGGTGGAGGGGGCACACGTCTCCGCTTCTTGAAAAGTAACGACACCTTTTCACGGAGTCGTGGAGCCCGCCTGCCCGCCCGCCGCCACGGAGACGGGGCCTGCGGCCTGCAGTTTGCGCCCAGATGCAGGAGAGGCCCGGGATGTGAATCTTCACAGCACGGCCTTAGCCGCCAGGCCCAGAGAGCACGCAGAAGGCGCACACCCCCGAACCGCTACTGCGGACGCCCCGGAGGGCGGACACGCTAACGCCGCGTCCTGGCTTCTGAGCCGCGCTGCGACCCGGCTGTGCGGAAACCCGGCCAAGAACCGGGGCGCACGCCAGCCCAGGCTCCCGCGAGCACGCCCCACGCGGGCGGCGGGTGGCGGGCGGACTCACTTTCTTAGTTTTCGGTTTCTTCTCTTCCTCTTCCTCCTCCACGGCCGCCTCGTCGTCAGACTCTTCCTTCTCTTCCTTGGCGGCCTCCTCCTCGTCCATGGGCTCCTCGACGGTCTCGGTCTGCGCACGCGAGGTGGGGTCACAGGTCAACGCGGGGTCACGGGTCAACGCGGGGTCAGGGGTCAACATGGGCGCCTCCTCGACCGAGGCCACGCACACATGTGCACACAGCAAGCAAGCTCTTGGGTCAGGTGACCAGAGCGCCTCGCATGGGGACCGTTCACCCTCCACTGCACGAGTGCTGCGCAGGCGCCCGGAGGAGGCCCCACAGCTCGCGGCACAGACCCACCTTGCTGCTCCAGACGTAAATGGGGAAGTTTATGAACTGAGAGTATTTCTTGACAAGGTTCTTGATTGTGTCCAACTCGAGGTAATCAGAAGCTTCTTCCTTTAGAACGAGGCTGCAGAGGGAGGAAGGTGGCGGCTTAGGTCACACTCAAGACCCCCAGGATCAGAGCTGCGCCTTAGCACCGCGATGCACCCGGCCGCCGGGCACTGCCGTCACCGGGAGGCCCGGGGGGTCAAACGCCCTCGGCGCACGCTCAGGGAAGGGGGAGCACCTCCCCCCCGACTCCGTTGTTTCAAGCGGGAAACGAGCCCCCCAACTTCCCCAACGCCTGGGTTTCCACCTCAGGGGCGCCAGCGCGGAGGGGAGGGGGCGGCAGCACGGCCTGGAGCAGAGCAGGAGGCTGCACACCGGCGGGTGGCTGCCATGGCGGCCAGCCCTGGTACCGAGGGGCCTGGGGCCGGCCATCCCAGTGCTTGCAACCTGGAGCCCCGGAGCCGCGCCCCCCCCACGGCCCAGCCCCAGCCCCAGCGGCCCCCCGCGTGACGCTCCCGCCCAGAGGGGCCCGCTGTGCCGACCGACCACACCCCTGCCCGGGAGGGCCGCAGTTAGCAGCCGCCGCCAGCCGGTGGCAACGCAGGATGACGCGGCCGAGGCCAGGCTGCGGTCTCAGGTGTCGGAGCCGCTCCGGGGCCAGCCCGGGCCGGAGGCCGCAGCCGACGTCAGGCGCCACGGAGGCCCTCGGAAGGGCAGCGGGTGCACGCTCGCCCGCGCGAGACCTGGGCCCAGCGGCCGCGGCCAGGGGAAGCACGCAGGCCCAGCCTCGTGCGGGCGGCGACCGCGACGGGCCCCAGGGCGAGAGCTGCGCGCCAACCGCCCGGGGCCGGGTCCAGCCTCGCTGGGCGCCGGACGCCACCGCAGGCCGGACGGAGGCACGAGGGTGAGGCGGGCCGGCGCGGGCCGCGGGGAGAGCAGGTTCTCGGAGACGTGAGCAGAACTGCGGGGTGCGCCTCCTGGTCCGAGAAGCCAGCCGCGAGCCGCCTGGCTCGGCAGACGCGTGTGGCCTGGAGGCGCAGGGGGCGAGGGCAGCGGTGGCCGGGAGGGGCAGAGCCGCAGCCGGTGACACTGCGCGGCCGGAGGTGAGGGGCGAAGGCCAACGCCCCGAGACAGGCAGGGACGGAACCGCCCCGCGGCCTCTGTTCCGCCGGCCGATCGCGAGGTCCAGCCGCACTCTCGGAGGCGGAGGCGGCGCCACACCCGGGCGGACGGCCTCATCCCTGCTGCCCCCGCGCGCCTCTGCCCTGGAAGCTCAAGCGCGGGCGTCCCGGGGAATCCAAGACCCTGACTGACAGGGTCCCTCAGCCTGTGCCGGCCCCTGCGTGCCCCAGGCCTCCGCCCAACAGCATGCGTGCGTCAGGGCCAGCCCCGTCCAATTCCCGCCGTAGCCTGAGCCCCTGCGGGCGACAGGCGCCGAGACTGCCCGGTGCCCAGCGGGGTCAGGCGTCAAGGGCCGTCCTCGTCCTGCCCAGGGAGACGGAACCTGTCCTCGCCTCACGCCTCGCAGAGACGGCCGTGGCTGCAGCCCGCCTCCCGGAGGCCAGACACGAGCCAAGGCAGGAGAGGGTAGCCTGGAGCGGCACGCTAACAGCGCGCCAACTGCCTTCGCGACGGGAACGCCCGCGAAGACGAGGCCGGAAAACCAGCTCTGGGGTGAGGAGGGGGCCTGCGCCGGAGGTTAAGCGTGCGCTGCTGACTGCGTTCCAAAGCCACGCAGTCCGGAGTGACGCCGCGGCCGCGGCACGTCCTCAGGCGCAGGAGCTGGCAAGCGATGGCCTCGGAATGGCGCGGTCTCAGCTCTAAGGGAGTCTTTAAAGTAAGAAAGACCGTTCCTTACCTGCAAAAGGCCCGAGCTAGCTGCCCTGCCTCCCCGGGCCTGAGACCGTCTCAGCTCCACAGACCATCACCAGCTGGCCCAGCCATTTGCAGCTGGCCCGCGTGAAACGTCTTCTCAAGAACTTTATGAGCTTTGCTTAAGCCCTTCGGGTCAACCTGAGTCTCTTCTGGAGCCAACCTCCACTCCACCCCCGGGACACCCCGTAAAGCTGGGCGCGGTGGCGCACGCCTGTAACCCCAGGGCTGGGAGGCTGAGGCCAGGGATCGCTCGAGTCCATGGGTTCCAGACTGCCCTGGGAAACATAGTGAGACCTGGTCTCTTATAAAGAAGAAAAAAAAAAAGGGAAATCCCGTAAGAAAAAAACCCCAAAACCCTATCTGTGATCGTCACAACCGAGAACTCCCCGCCAACGTGGCGCTCCCGAAGCTTCGCGAGACGCCCCCAGACTGTTCGCCCTCTCTGCGTCCTGCCAACCTGGGAAAACTCGGACTGACCGCACCGGACGCTTCCCCTGCGCCCGAGGCGGGGCCGGGCCCCGCCCAGAGCCGGGCTTCAAAGGCTCCTGCAAGGGCGCGCCATCTAGGCTGGTTTTACAGGCAGAGGCGAAGGCGCGGACGCGCGAGGTCCCGCGGGACCAGAGCTCTGATGAGGGGCCAGCAGCACTCACGTGATGGTCGTCCCCCGGCCCAGCGTGTTCCCTCTCGGGTCGGCGGTGACGGAGAACTCGTTGGAGTCGGACTCCCAGATGTGCTGGGTGTCGTTGTTGTGCTTCGATGTGACGATGACCTTGTCCGCGACCAGGAAGGCGGAGTAGAAACCCACGCCAAACTGGCCGATGAGCTCGGAGGTCGACTGGCTGTCTTCCTGGGCCTCGGTCATCTTGTTCAGGAACTCGCTTGTCCCAGACTTGGCGATGGTGCCCAGGTTTCTGACCAGCTCTTCCCGGGTCATCCCTACACCCGTGTCTGTGACATGCAGCAGGTTCTTCTCCTTGTCACACTAACAAGAACAAGACAGTCACGCTGCGTGCGAGCCCAGAGCCAGTGACGCCAACAGCCAGTTGCAAGTCCAAGCAGCTGCCCACAGTGGACTGGGGAGCTGCCAGGCGGACTCCGGGATGGAAAGCTAGACTGAGACCCCCGCCCCCCACCTCGTTTCTCACGGCCCTTTCAGAAGCCCCCTCTTAACACAAAGACCTGAGCAGAGAGTAACCTGGAGCTCTGCGCCTCTGCAGGAGCTATCAGGGCAGACAGAGACGGACCCTCTGTCCAAGGGCAGAGGCAAACCTAGCTGCTTTCGAAGGAAAAACATCCAAGAGCAAAAGCCAGTGTTTTGCCCATTTCCTCGGGCGACGGGAGGGAGGGCCTGGCGGGCTTGTGGACTTGGCGCGAGGGGTGCGTACGGTATGTTACCAACTCTGCCTCTGGGCGACACAGGAGGAACACACGTCCTCACTGAGGGCAGGGCAAGGCCACGTGACTGAGCTCGGGCCAACGGGCTGCAAGTGTGGCTTTGGGGCTGGAGACCCTCCAAGCGCCCTGTGCACATGGCAACCAGCCACGCTCCAGAGGGGCCGCTCAAGGCACCCGCGTCCTGCAGCAGGTGATGCAGCGCGAAGAGCACAGGCAGCCCATGAGGGGCGAGTCCAGCCACGCTCCTCTACGACGGGGTCGGTCCTGGGCCGCAGCGATGGCCCCTGCCGTGTGGCCCCGAGCAGCCTCAGGTGGGGCCCGACCCTGCGCTGCGCTGTCTCCTGGAAGCCGGGGAGACAGACAGCGGGTGGACCCGGGCCACTGCCACACGCTGCTGACCCCTGCGTGCCCTAAGGCCAGAGACCGGGGGTTATGGTCGGGCCAGTGTAACCGGTGCTTTGACTGACAGGGACCCCCTGGCCCGAGGATTCTCTCTGCATTAAGAAAACCGCCCCAAGCCTACCTTAATTTTGACCGTTAGCTCCTCGTTTCCAGAAAGAGCATTTTCATCAGTTAGTGAGATCAGCCTTATCTTATCCAAAGCATCAGAAGCGTTTGAAATCAGTTCTCGCAGGAAAATCTAAACGGAAATCGGATTTAACCGCTAGGTTAGTTCCAGACACAGGGGACACTGAAGTCAGACCCCTCTTTCTTGCACCCTGAGAAAGCACTCTTTAAGGAGTAAGACCTCTTATGGCACAGAGGCGGCTCTACTCTCGGTGAAAGGAGGGACAGTTCTTTCTGCAAAGGGAGCAGCAACTTAAGGGGCTACCTGGACTGCCAAGAGCAGCCTTCTTATTCCCCTTCCGTGGTCGTTATGTAGCCAACGGGAGGCCCAGCTGGTGTAAATCAGCTAGCTGCTCACAACTAATTATCAGGCAAACACAGAGGGACCCGGTGGGGGAGGGAAAAGTAAGGTGGGAAAGGTCTAAGAACCACCCCTACCTTCAGCACACAAACAGTAGGCAACTAGCAGCAATTTTCCGATTTCAAGCCGGCTACCTACCTTTTTTGGTAGTCTGCCGTGCGCACGTACAAAGAAAATAAGAAACGTGCCATCGCAGAGACAGAGACCGGGGGCTGCTCACCTCTTTGTTTTTATACAGAGAGTTGATGATCAGTTTCATCATCCTGTTCACCTCCGCCTGGAAGGCGAACTTCTCCGACTTTTCTCTAAGTTCTCTTAGCTGGGATGCATTTAGCCCGTCCAACTGAATAGCTTCCTCCTCTCTAAGAAGATAACCAAACCAAAACAACAACAAAACAAAACAAAACAAGCTGTAAGTTCAGTTCCCTTATACGGGACAGACCCTGCGATGAGAGGACGAGCGACCTCCCAGGTCCTCTCCAAGGGCTGAAAGGGGACGACGCAGCCTCTGCACGGCACCCATCCGCTCCCACCGTCCGCACAGCAGGTCACCCCTGACAGCTCTCGCTGGAAACGCCCGGGTCTTCAAACTGCCAGCCCCCCCCCCCACGTCCCTTCCCTGTAGAACCAAGTCGCTTCGCCTCTGTCCCCTCACGGGGGGGACCGCCCCCCCGTCCGGGCAGCCCTGGCCTACGAGGGTCTCCAAGTTACCACGAGGTCCCAAGAGGCCAAATTAAAAAAAAAAAAACAGTTGCTGCTCGTGGGACCAAAACCCTCCTTGCAGAACTCGGCAAGCAGGTCCACCACGGAGCACGAAAGCCCCCGGACGTCTCGCTGCCCGGAAGGCTCCTTCTCAGGACTCCGTTCCCAGGAGTTCTCCGGAGAACGCAGCTCAGCTTGAACCGGTCACCCCGGGGGGACACAGCCACACCGTCTCGGAGCTCGTCTCGGAGCTCGGTGTTCTTTGGGGGGAAGGGGAGGACTTAAATCCAGGGTGTCACCCTGTCTGGACTTTCGGGGAAACGACACAAGCCACCTCGGCGGCCCGCTCCGCAGGGCCCGCCGCCGCAAGGGACACGCACACACCTCTGGACCACTTCGTCGTCCGTCCTGGAGCCTTCTCTGCTCTTGCCCAGGTCCTCGTCCACGGTGCCGTCCACGTCGACTTCATCGTCAGCTCGGACGGACCCTGGAGAGAAGGGACAGCAGGGCCGTTCCCAACGCGTCTCTTCGCGCGGCCACAGGACCCGCGCCGCTGGCCAAGGAGGCCACGAGCCTCCGAGCCGGCCAGCCTCACACGTGCTGCGCAGGCCGGGCCTGGCCGCCCGCCCAGGGCCCCCACTTGGGGTTCAGCCCCACGTGGGGACTTGGCGAACTCCGGCGCGGGACCCCGAGAGGGCGCTGCCCGGTCAGCGGAGCGCGCCGCGGCCTTGGGGGTCGCGCGCCCACGGGGCCGGGGCCGGGAGGGGGGGCACCTGCCGGCCTCGGGGAGCGGGCGCCCGCGAGGCCCCACCCCGGGGTGGTCGGAACGGCCGTCGCCGCGCCGGAGGCCGAGCCCCGGGCCGGCGCCCAACGCCCGCTGCCCCCCCCCCCAAGAGCAGGGACCGGAGGACCCCCCGGGGGCCGCGCTCGGGGAGAGGCGCCCGGCACCCCCCGCCGCGGCGCAGGACCCCTGCCCCTCCCGGGCTCAAGGTCCCCCCGAACCTTCGAGAAGGGCCGCGCCGGAGGAGGGGGCGCCCCCGGCCACTCACCGAAGGTCAGCAGGACGCAGCAGAGGCCCAGCACCCACAGGGCCCTCATGGCGCGCGGCCGGGAGTCGCTAGTGCCTGTGAACGCAGGAGCCGCCTCCGCCCCCACCCGCGGCTCCGAGCCTCACACCTCGAGCCGCGCGGTCCGCCCACTGCCCCCCTGCCCCGTCCGGCCGCTTTTCACCCCCGAGGCTCGCGGGCGGGGGACGGGAAACACGAACCCGCCAATCGCGCCGCACCACGCACACTCTGTGTCCAATGGGGGCTCGAGGGGGGGGCCGCGGCCCGCCAATCGGAGCGGTCCAGGTGCGGTAGCCGGCGCCCGAAGCGTGGCTCCTGCCCATTGGTCCGCCTCAGCCTCTGTCCTCCAATCAGGAGGCTCCGCGGGCGCCCCTCACGCGGGTTCGCCTCTTTGCCCGAGAAGCTTTGGCCTCTCCGGGAATCCGTCCAATGAGCGTCCGCACGGGACGCAGCCCCTTCTTCCGGCAAGGTCGCGCCCCCAACTACTTCCGGGTCCCGGAGCGCGTTTATTCCGTGACCAGGGGAGACGGTCGCCATGGCAACGCGTTCATCCCGTCCGTGGGTTCACGCTGAGCATGATTCTCGCGTGGCGGCTCGCGGTCAGCCTTCAACCCGATAACGCTGCTCGGCGAAGGGAAGCCCGTGAGCGGTTGAGACTCCCCGGGCCGCTTCCGTAGAGGGGGCGCGGGACTACAATGCCCGACATGCAACGCGTCGGCCGCAGTGAGCGCTGGGAGTTGTAGTCTTTGGCCTCGGGGGCGGCCGCCTCACTTCGCCCTTTCTTCCGTGTTCGCCGGCGTGTCCTGGTGGGAGCTCCGCGCGAGTTTTGGCGCCGACACCTCGCGCGGGGCGCGGAAGGGAGATGTGGCGGCCGTCTCAGGACTGGCCGGGGTGCCCAGCCTTTACCGCCGGCCGGGCAGCCGGGAGCCCCCCGAACCCGAGCTCCGGCCCAAGTCCGCGGTTCGGAACCTTGTCGGCCTCGGCGAGCTCCGCGGCTGGAACCCCGGGCGGGGCTGGGGTCACAATCCCTGATCCGGGTCCCGCGAGGGGGGAGTGGGGCCCGCCCCCTGCTTGGGGACGTTGCTAGCGACGCCGCCGGCCCTGGACGCCCAAGCGGGGTCCCCGCTGTAAGTGTGGGGCGCAGGTGGCCGCGACCGGCCGGCGCCGGAAGGGGTGACACTCCCCAGACGTGTGGCTTTAGGGCGCAGGAGGATGCACCTGCAGGTACTGGAAAGCGAAGCCTGCGGGGGCTGCCACCGGCGGGGGAGGCGCCCGGCCACTTCGCGGAAACACCCGCGCCCAGAACGTGGGGCCCAGGCGTGCGTCCTGGGGGGAGCCCCGCGGAGGCCCGGTGTCCACGCTCCTGCCCGCCCGCACCTCCCCCCCAGCCCAGACACCCGCCTCCTGCAGACGCACCCCCTGTCGCCCCGCCCAGGAGCTTTGGGCTGCGGTTGGTTCTCATGGCCCCCGTTCCTGAAGGCCCGCCAGGCCTCGGCCGCCTGGGGGTCGTCCTGCGGTCGGTGTGCGCAGGTTGTGGCGGTGCCGGATTTGCATGCGCCCAGTCACCTGCATCCGCTGCTCGGCAGCCAGGGCGCGTGCAAGGCCCTCGGGTGCTTCTGTGCTCGAGCTTTCATTGTCCTTTCTTGAGACCAGGTCTCGCTGTGTTGCCCGGGGTCCCCCGGACTCAAGCCGTCCCCAGCCTCAGCCTCCCAGGCAGCTGGGATGACAGGCGCGCGCCACCACGCCCAGCTATTATTCTGGGGACTGGGTCTCGCTGTGTTGCCCCAGGCGGGGACTCGAACCGCACACTCCAGGCCCCGCCGCGACTCCACAGGCTGTCGCCTACAGGCGCGCGCCGTCGGGGGCCCCGGCTTGCTTCTGTTGTTCTTTAAGAGCGGGTGTGAAGTACAGCACCCTCTTTCATCGTCCAGATTTTGCTTGTAGGGGAAGGGGACTTGACGTCGTCCCCGCCCGGCGTAGCTCGGCGGCCTGGCCTGCCTCGTCTCTCTGGGTAAACAAGCCGCCGGTTCTGAAACCGCCCTCAGCTGCCGGGTGCCCGGGGGCCGCGCTGCACCTGGAGGAACCGAGACTGAGACGGACCCTCCAAAACAGGTGCTCCCCCAAGCCCCCGTGGGCGCTTCCTGCAGGTGACGGGCTGTGTGCGGAGCAGCGGTCACCCGCAGAGGGCCAGGCGGTGGCCGCCAGCCGGCCGGCTCAGCTCTGCCCCCGTAAGGGCCCCTGGGCGGGCCTCCTGTAAGAGTGAGGGGGACTAACTCAGTCTTTTCTCCGTTTCCTCTGGACTTCTGGCCCCTGCCTGGCCCTCAGGTCCGGTCTTGGCCTAGCTCCTCCTGCAGGAGGCACTCTCCAGGCTTCCCAGCTCCCGCCCTCTGGGTCTGAATCCCTGCCTTCCCCGCTTTCGTTTTCCCCTGTTGAGGCTTTCTGTCCACAGCCACGTCCAGAAACAGCTGCCTTGGTTGTTTCTGCCGAGCGTCTTCTTGCGCTAACCCCACCAGGCAGCGCCCTGCCTTGTAGCTGAGCTTGAAAGAAAACATCTGCTAGGCCAGGAGGGGCCAGTGGGGCCACGAGCTGGGCCAGGCTGGCCTAGTCCAGCAAGGAGACCAGGAGCGAGTGGGGGGGGGGGGGAGCAGAACAGGAAAGCACTTGGCCTGGCCTCCGGGAGCATTAAGGAGTGGGGCTGGGCACCGAGGTGAATGGTGGGTGGGCCCATTGGTTGGTTCACCTTTGAAAACACATCACCGGCCGGGAGCCCATGGCCAGACTCGGAGCCCATACACCGGCCTGTCTGTAGCGGTGTTCCTCGGTGAGAGAGGGGGATGGAGCGCCTGGCCTAGAAGCTGGTTCCGTCACATCCCGGCCGCGAGGGACACCGAAAAGCTGGTGTTTCCAGCTTCTCTCACGAAGGCTGGACTCACAAGTTAGGGATAAGCATCCTAGACAGGGATTACCCCTAAGGCAGGAACGGGGCTCAGATGCTGTACAGTCAAGAGGAAAGGTAGTGACCCACGACAGGTTTGAATATAGAACAGATCCGCGCAGCATGAGAAAATACAGCAACTGAAAACATGACGAAAGGAACAGTTCAGAGGGAAAAGCTCAGTTTGTCCTTCAGTGAGGCTGGCCTCGACCAGTTACCCACCCCGAACAGAGTGAACTCACTCTCCTAGCGGCCATCGTAAGAGAGAAGTCCAGTTGAGAAGAACGTACAGGGCTGTGAGCACACACTTGGGGTGGGGGTGGCAGACCTTTCCCGCCGCCTGAGCGTCCGGAAGCTGGTGGGGAAGCCTGGGCTGCTCACGGCCTCCTCCCTGGAAAGCTGAGCTGCAGTTTCCATCTCTAGCAGGCAGCCTGTGGAGCTCGCAGAACCTGTCAGCGGGTGGCTTGTGCTGCGGGCTTGAGACTCAGCAAGCACTTTTGGGGCAGCGGGAGCCAGGAGAAGGTGGGGCTCACGTCTGAGCTTTCCTTTTCCCTGGAACCTTGTTTCTCCGGAGCCTCTGAGGGCGTTGAACACACTTTCACTGGTCAACGGCCTTCCTGCTCGTTGGCGGGGGAGGTTGGTTTGCCTCAAATTGTCCATCGTAATAGATGTAGAGACGTGGTTGCTGTGGGAAGCCTTGGTCCTGCTTTAATGTTAAAAAATAGAAAACACAAGGTTTCGGTGAAGACATTACACGGCCGTAATTATCTTTGTGTATTGACCTTTTGCTGACTGTTCATCAAGCGACTTAGACGTTTAGTGTTTCCAGGCTAACATTCTGAATTTCCAGACTAACATTAGAAATGCGTTCCTAGCCGGGCACGGTGGCTGAAGCAGCTGGGGGCTAGGGATCGCGGTTCGAGTCCCGCCTGGGGCCCGTAGCGAGACCTAGTTGCAAAAAAACAGCTGGGCGTGGTGGCGCGCGCCTGTTATCCCAGCTACCTGGGAGGCTGAGGCTGGGGATGGCTTGAGTCTGTGGTACCTGTGGTTCCACGGGCAAAAATACTGAGATCCAGTCTCAAAAAAAAAAAAAAAAAGAAATGCCTTCCTAAATAGTGGGTGGAATTGTAACGATGTTATATTTTCCTTTTGAGGGGTTTTCACTGGGATTATTTGTGTTCTCCCAACCCTCATGTCCCAATTCATACCTCATCACCCTGCCGGATACTTGAATTTGGATTTAGACATTTGCACAATGCTTACCTGCATTTGCTAATACGATTTGCTGACTCATCTGCCATCAGAAAATTTAAGTCTGTCCTAAGTTAAGTTCACTCGTTGTCTTAGAGTTTTTAGTTTAGACTCCGCTGATTGAAAATGAATATCTCTCTATAAGTCAAGATTGATTCATAGAAATTTAAAACAACAACAACGAAAAACACCTCCCTAGAGTCTACCTGGAAGAGGTCGATTAAAATTTATCTATCCAGTTGTCCCCTATTAACTTTGGACACCAGGGCAGCACCGTGGAACTGCATTTCAAATTAGAGGCGTGTTAAAGTTTAAGCTGTGGAGATCAATGCTTTGAATGATTGAATCAGCCACGTCGCTAATAATTTACACGAGGGGCATAATGGAGTATTTGAGTTCGAAGGAATCATGTCGTTTCGCAGTTCACAGTGCTCCCTTGCAGTATTCAGTTAGGAAATGGAGACATCCCACCGTTAACAAAACCCTTGGCACAGAAAACGGAAGGTAAAAAGTCAAAGCTCCAGGTTCCCCCCACCCCCAGCACCTCCATCTCCCAACTTTAGAGCTCCCTACTGGCAGAAGTTACGGATTCTTCCAGAAACATGTGTATGTGTTTGTACAGATGTGTGGAATAAGAATAAAAATGAAGTTTTTAAATCAAAAGATCTATGTAACAACATTGTATGCGTTAGTGTTTTGCCTTTAGTAAATAGCTATCTTATTCTTTACTCTCTACTGCTCTGGTAAGTATTTGTATTGTTTTCGGTTGGTTACACTGACTTGCAGAGAATGTATTCATACACTCCGGCTTTATGTATGTGCAAGTTTATCTGAAGGATAAACTTAGTTTTGGAATAGGGCAAATAGAACGGGCCTTTAAAGATCCTCTAAATTAAAGGCTTGTTCAATTTATACTACCATCTCCAGGCTCCCCCCTCCCTTTGGCTAAAGTGTTAAGGAATTTGAGGGCCATGGAAATTGAGTTCCCCAAGCTAGGTAATGGCAAACAAAATGAAACATATTTAATTTGCTGTCTTAACTGTCACGTAGATCTTGACTACTTGGAAAAGTTTCAAAGACCATATTTTGATGCTAAGTCTTCTTTTATTGTTTCAAAAAGTCACAAATGTGTACTATAAAAGATTTGGAAATGAAAAAGCCAAGGAAGAGAATGAAAATAACCCCTATGCCTTAATTGGATGTCACTACTAGCAACTTCAAGTCTTTTTAAATATTTGACATACATATTGGTAAATCAAAATGGAAGTCACACAATACTATTGTGTAGCTGTCTTTTCCACTTGCTGGCATATGGAAAACCTGTTCCCGTGCGCATATTTTTAGAACATACCTTCTCACAGGCAAACACTCATACCGTGTGCCATCATCACCCAGTCAGCCCATTATTGTGAGACCTTAAGTTTGTTACCTGTTTTAATTAACTTATTTTTGAGACCAGGTCTCTCAGGGTAGTCCCAATCCCTTGGACTCAAGTGATCCCCAGCCTCAGCCTCCCAAGCAGCTGGGATTACAGGTGCCTGCCACCGCGCCCGGCTGTGTTTTCGAGACCCGGTCTCAAGTGTTTACTTCAGCTGCACATATACTAAAATTGGAATGATACAGAGACCAGGTCTCACTATGTTGTCCAGGGTAGTCTTGAATCCGTGAACTCAAGTGATCCCTGGTCTCTTGCCTCCCACCACTTGGATTACAGGCGTGCATCACCATCTGTCATCTGTTTTTAAACCATATTACTGTGGTGAACGTCCTTCAAGGTAGATCCTTGCAGTTAAACAGGATGAAGCCTTAAAACTGGCATGCTTGTTAGAAAGAGATGATCTGTTTTAAAAGTCTTTGGAAAAATGCCAAGACACTGCCCTTTAGGAAAGTTGTGTTAGTTCACACGCACCCTTGCCTTCCTTCTGAGCGTGAGAAACTGAAATAAAAGGGGAAAAAGTGGTGCCTGGGACTGTCAAGGGCGAATTTACAGGTGTTCGGTGCTGTGGTCATGGAGGGCGTGGATGGGAGAGGTTGAATGCAGACGTCTCTAAGCCTTGAGTTATTGAGAGACATTTCTGAAAAAGACAAGAGCGACTTTGACCTGTTAATAGATAGTAGCCGTAACTTTTAGCTATAAAGCACAGGGATGAGTACAGCGAGAACACCGAGATTGCTGTACACCATGCATGAAGCCAAACACGGGTGGTAGAGTTACACAACATACGTTATGTAATAAAAGCGTTGACAACAATAGGAATAGCAAACCTTTAGCGAGGGCTTAACATGTCGCATGTAGCTTCAGAAATAGACATTAAGCAGGAAATCTGTTGGAAGGCTATTTCTTAGCAAGCTGCTTTCCCCTTCAGCAGCGTGTACACACACTTCTGTGAAAAAAGAGTCTATTAGGTGAACGTGATCAGTCCCAGCCTCCCTCAGTCCTGCCACGTGGCTGTGGGCTTTATTTCCAGAATTAGAGACACAGAAACCAGCATCAGAAACCACACGATGGGGTCTGCATGTGTTCACAGCTCATGCCTGGGCTCCGGGGGGGGGGGTACCCCAGCATGCGGGAGACGCAGCCTTCCGTGGGGGAGCCTGAAACACACATTGTCACGTTGATTCCCGGGTATGGCTGTTGGGCCCTTTCACTTCTTTCTGATCCTCCCAGCAGCAAGTCAGGCACGAGTTTGAAACGTCTCTCTCGTGAGTGCATATTACTCCACCTTTCCAGTGACAGGAGAAATGTGTCTATTAGAAAAGATGCACGCAGCTTTTCAATGCATCTATTACCGTGGCTTCTCTACTGGTGACATGTGATTAGGGTTTTCCACAGGTGGCAATAATGACAAGTTCCTAGTTACATATACATATATATTTACAATTGTTATTTTGTAATTTTCATACAATATTGGTCACGTTTGTGTGGTTGTCTTTCTCCTTAAGATTGGCCCTCCCGTATTGTACCCTTATCTCTCACCCTACCCCCTTTTCCCCCCTTCCCCTCTCTGGTCACGCCAACTCCTCTCTCTACAAAGCCATTGGTCCATGTTCGGCCAGCTAGTGTTCTCCTGGTTACATTTTTTAACTTAAATTGTTTCAAAGCAACCTGAAAAGTCGCACCCTACATTTCTCTGTCTTCTTTCCATTCAAAAATCACTTAAGTCTCCCCTGTTTGCTTTTCCCAGTTTATCTCTTTATCCACAAACTGGGAAGGTTTTTTTTAACTAGCAGTTTTGGAATAAAATAGGGGGAATATTCTAATGAGACATTTCATGGCACAGTATTATGATCTACAGCTATCTGACCAGGGGAAAACGAAGCCATGTGTCACCCCCTAACACAGCCCTGATGTTATTTTGGTTCCCGTTCTGTCCCACGGGCACTTGTTGTCGTGATGGGAGCTCACACTCATTGGAGATTATTCTGGGACTGTTCCTAGCATTAAAATTTTTTTTTATTTGTTTTAATTAAGTAAGTAAGTATTTTAAAATTGCTTACAACATCGGTCACCTTTTGATGGTTGTTGGGGCCCCCGGGAAAGCCTGCCCCAACCCCCCCATCACACAGACCCCTCTCTCCTTGCTGTGCCTGGGCCTACGTTTAGCCTGTTGGCCTCCCCTTTCCTGGGGCTGCGTCCTCTTCCTGGCCGTGGCTCTGTGCTCCTGGCACACGGCAACCTGTGGTGCTCAGGCTCAGCCTCAACTCCGCACCAGCAGCCCGTGCTCCTTGCAGTCCGTCGCTCCTCCCCACGGCTGGCAGTCTCCTCCCATCCCTTCTCTGTGCACTCTCGCTGCACGGTTCTGGCCTCTGGATTCAGCGCTGCACGGTTCTGGCCTCTGGATTCAGGGCCCTTGCCCGGCCACTGTCCGTAGCGCTCCTTGAGGGGGACAGGTGTCCGCCGCTGGCCGGTCCGGCTCGCCTCCTCTCTCTCTGTTTGCAGCTCTGCTGTGGGGCCGATGCACCTTCCTGTGTCTCCCTCCCCCGGGCCAGGGCGGGCGCCTTGTCCTCTCAGACGGCGTCTCTGGGCCTGTGCTCTTAGCACTTGGCACTAACAGCTCACATTCTCTTCTCAGCCGTTTAAATGACACCCAGACCTTGTCCCTGCTTGACGGATGCGGAACCAAGCAGGTTGAATTAAGAAGCAACAAGGATGGAACCCAGGGAACTGCCCTCCTGAGCTCAGACCTGCTGCCTCCTCCACGCGGTCTCCCAAACTAGATTGCTGTAGTTATGGTCTATGCCTACCCCCTCCCCCTTTTCACTGAACCCATGTTTGTCAACATTTTCCTCTTGCTTTCTGGTCTCCAGATTTTTTTTTAGACTCTATTTCTATATATTTTATAGAAAGTAAAATGCTCCCATTGAGATATTCTGTTGATTCACTGGGTGCATTATCTGCTCCTAGCCACTTGCTCTGCTTAAGATCTAGAACATTCCATCGCCCCAAAGAGTTCCAGCAGCCCTTCCTGGTTATTCCCTCCCTCTCCCTCCTCCAGACAACCACCGTTCTCTCCTCTGCCACCACCGGATGTTCTTTTGCCCTTCTCTCTGAGCCACGAAGCAGCGAGCAACGTGCTGTCTAACCCCCAAGTCTGTGACTTTTTCACGTGTCTTTCTGTTGCCGGAATCCAATTAAACTCCTTTATGACTGGAGCGCACCTGTCCCACAAGTTCAGGGCTTCCAGATGTTAGTTTTTGTTTACGGCTTCAAACGCAGCTTGGCAAACGGGTCGTTGAAGGTGCCAGCCAGAAGGTGCGCGCCACCGGCTGCCATCACGGCTGCGCAGCCCTCGCTCTGTCAGCGTGAGGTGCTTCGCTGAGGGCCAGCGGGTGGGCGCGCGTCTGCAGGCTGCAGTGTGCGGCTCTCCGGCCTAGAATGTGGGCCGTTTGCTGCAGGTTCTGCTTGCACTTAGACAGAATCCGTTTTCTGCTGCGGCTGCACGCCTTCTTCAAACAGGTCCGTCAGCTCGAGCTGCTTGTCGTGCTCTTCAGCTCTTCTGCCCCGTTGCTAACTGTCCCTGGCTCTCAGTCACGGCCAGAGCGTTGTTAAATCGGTGGTGCTGGCGGCTTCTCTTTCTCCTCTTGCGGCCAGGTGGGCTGTGTGTGTTGTGCAGCCGCTGGACACAGACACCCCGCGAGGCGCTTGCACTCAGGATGGTGCATCTCGGTGGTGGCTGAGTCCTCTGTCGCCAGGGGATGTCTCTCTCCAGCTCTAGACGTTTTCTGGCTTGTCAAGTCTCCTTCCCCGAGGCTCTCTCCACTGGCTCCCGACTCTCGGGGATCACAGCAACCGCTTCCTATGGTGTGTCCAGTTTCCTAATTCTCCGGACAGGCCGGGCCTGGCCGGGCCGCCTTTCGACCTGTTCCCCTAGCGCTGACCTCAGCTTCCTGCCGACAGCCATCCTTGCTCCCAGCCCCAGTCAGGTCCTGGCTCCTTCTGCTCGAGACGCGTTAGAATCGTCTCTGGACGCACGTTGCCTGGACGCACTTTGCCTGGACGCACTGTCGCAGCCCCCGTGCACACCGTCCCGGTCACAGCCACCGAAGTGGCCGCTGGCCGAGGGAGCACGGGGAGGAGGTGGGAGGGAGGCTAGGGCGGAGGGGCGTCTGTGTCCAGCGCCCACACACCTCGGGGTTCTCAGCTTCCCAGCAGAAGCTTTGGGGAGCCCGGGGGAGACGTGAACGCCCCGTGGTCCTGAATGGGTCTGTTTTGTCTTTTCAGCCCCGTCGTGAAGCCGCCTTGCTTTTCAGCTCTGCCCTCCTGGTTGGCACCTGCAAGCCCAAACACTGCTCCCAGAGCGCCGTCTGCGCGAGAGAGCTCAGCGTCGCAACGAGCGTCTTTAGGAGGGACTCTTAGGAGCCGGGAGGTGGGCAGCTGGGCCAGGACACAAACTGGTGTTGGAAGCGGGAAGTCGTCCCTGAGCAAAGTGACATGAGTCGGGAGGCGAACGGTGACCGATGCGCCCCGTGGACCGGAAGGCCCCCCACGCCCATCCGGCCTTACGTCTGCTGGACGCAGGACTGTCAGAAGGAGAGAGACTTCTTGGAAAGCAGCATCTTCCCGCAGCTGAGCAAGCTCTGCCAGGCCCAGGGCACCGACTTCAAAGCCGTGGACCTGAGGGGGCCGGGGCCGGGGGTCCTGGCGTCCTGCCCCCCTGGCCGCGCTCGCCAGCACACGTGTCTGCTCGCCCAGCGCCTGAAGCTGTGCCTGGACTGCGTCGGCAGCTGCCTGCCCTTCTTCATCGGCGTGCTGGGCCAGGCCTACGGGCCCTTCTGCGCCGACTACTCTCCGCTCACCTTCTCCAGGGCGACGGACTTGTCCAGCCTGTCCGTGGCCGAGCAGAACCTCTACGTGGCTGCCAAGAACGGCCACCCCTGGGTGCTCGAGCGCCCCAGCTGCAGCCTGGAGGAGTACGAGATCACGCAGGCCGCCTTTCTCAACGGCTCTCAGTTTCAGTACTTCTACTTCAGGGCGGGAGCCGCGCGGCCCCGGACGCCGGACGCTGGCCAGCAGGAGGAGCGGCTGCCTGCCGGCGCCCCGGCCAGCCAGGAGAGCGCCGGGAAGCTCGAGCAGCTGAAGACCAGGCTCCGCAGCGCAGGGCTGGCGGTCAGGGATTACAGGGACCTGGGCGAGCTGGGCCAGCTGCTTCTGCAGGACTGGCGGGGCGTGATAGAGAGGCTGTGCCCAGCGCCTCCGACGGGCGAGCACATAGGTCAGCGCTGCGGGGGCGGCTGTGGGGCCAGCGGCAGGTCAGGGGTCGGGGGCGGCATCCGTGGGGGAAGGAGCTGGAGCGCGACTGAAGATGCTCTTAAGCTACCTGGGAGGCTGAGGCCGGGGAGCACTTGAGTCTGTGGGTTCGAGATGACCCTGGGCAACATAGTGAGACCTGGTCTTGAAAAAGCAGACGGGCACGGTGGTGGGCGCCTGTAATCCCAGCTACCTGGGAGGCTGAGGCTGGGGATCATTTGAGTCCGCAGGTTCGAGACAACCCTGGGCAACATAGCAAGACCTGGTCTCAAAAAAGCAGTTGGGTGCAGTGACAGGCACCTGTAATCCTAGCTACCTGGGAGGTTGAGGCTGGGGATTGCTTTAGTCCGCAGGTTCAAGGCCAGGCTGAAGGCCCCGGGGGTCTACTTGGCCCCAACCCGAACCACAGGACAGGTCAGTTAACTATGGAGTTAAAACTAATGTTTATCGCAGCGCTGTTTACAACAGCCAGGACATGGGAACAGCCCAAATGCTCCAAAACAGATGAATGGGTCAGAAAGCTGTGGTCTGTGTGCGCAACGGAATATTATACAGCCATCAAAAGTCAACCTATGCCATTCACGGCGACATGGATGGAGCTAGGAGAAATCATGTGAGCAGAAATAAGCCCGAAAGAAAGAGAAATGCAGGATGGCCTCACTTATAAGGTGGGAGAGAGGGAAAACAAACCATAAATGGACAGGAAAAGTTGAAACTGTCAGCAGAACTGAAGCCTAGAGCAAGGACGGGAGAGGGGACACGGGGGAGGGGGACACGGTGGGTGGGAGGGGCACAAAATACCAGGATGCTAGGTCATGGATGACAGGGCGGTGGGAGAGCCCCAGGGCTGACAACAATGAAAAGAAAACTAACAATAAAGCAAAACTGCAGAGCTAAAAGCTGAGTGTCACAGCCGTCCCCCGGGGACCCCACCTGGTCACCTGGTGTTCCCCGGGGACCCCACCTGGTGTTCCCCTCATAAGAAAATACAGCAGTCCGGGGGACGTCGGCGTCTCCAGGGAGAGGAAGGTGTGGCTGCAGTTCACCCCGGCTCAAGGAGCAGTGAGTCTAGAATGACACTGAGCCGAAGCTGGCAGGCGTCTCAGGGGACCCTGCGTCTCCCGCTGCCCCCGACTGTCCCTGAGCTGAAGGGCTGCGTCTGCGTCCATGGTTATTTCAGAGACGGGTCCTTCCGCCTAAATATACCCTGCACCCCCGCCCCTCAATAGACACGCACGCGCACACACGTCCCAGGGTGGTGATGTGCTTCAAGCTCAATAGTCTGACAAGGGGAGGGACTATAGATCCGTCCCAAGTACCTCTGCCCTCGTCATACTGAGGTTACAGAGCAATTCGGAAGCCCGAGTGGGGTTCCCCGGTGTCAGGAAGAGCAAGCGGTGCGCCCGAGCTCTGCTTTGCTTTCACCAGAGAGCGGAGCAGATGGTGGAGGTGGCGCCCCCCCCCCGCCCCCGCCCCAGCAGGGACACAGACAGATGGGCTGTGCCTCTCTGGGCGCTGCTAATCGCCCCTTGTCAGGCTACAAATCGAGAATGTTTAGGCCGGGCGCGGTGGCGCGTGCCTGTAAGCTTCAGCCTATGAAGCTGCCGGGGCCAGGGATCGCAGTTCGAGTTCCGCCTGGGGCCCGTAGCGAGACCTAGTCCCAAAAAAATAGCTGGGCCAATGTGGTGGCGCGCGCCTGTCATCCCAGCTACCTGGGAGGCTGAGGCTGGGGATGGCTTGAGTCTGTGGCTCCCCGGGCCACGGGAGCCTGAGGTTCCCCGGGCAAAAATAGCGAGACCTGGTCTCAACAGAAAAAAAAAAATTAAACTTGTCCCTTTGACGACGCAGACCTCCAGGACGACTTGGAGCGTTTCTACCACGAGGAGTTCGCGGAGAGATGTGGGCAGGTGTTCGTGGCTTCGAGGGAGTCCCGCCGGGTCTTTGACATCTTGGAGGAATTTGCCTTAGAGGGTGTGGACCTCGGTGCCCGCGATGCCGCCGCGGGCGCCGGCCTAGACTCCGTCCTCAGGTAAGTGGCCGAGACGTCCCCGCCTCTGCCCGGGCTCAGCGCAGCAGCCTGACTCCAGGGCTCAGGGTCCCCGCGTGGGGACGGGCTGCTGTGGGGCGCTGGTCAGAGATAAGAGCCGTGCCTCAGAGGAGGGCACACCCTGATCCGTTGTTGCCCGTCTCGGGCCCACTCGAGGTGGTGCCTGGCAAGTCTCTCATCGAGCCGGCCGCCCCCCACCCTCCCAGAATGGACCCAGCGGAGGGACACGTCCCTGGAAGACGGAGGTGTTTCCCCCACAGGTGTTTTTCCTGGTAGGGAATGAGTCCCCATCCTCCCGCCCCACGTGCCCCGCACCCCGGGGTCCCGGTTTTTCCTTATGGCTTCTAGAATTCTGGCCATGCCTTGGCCACGGTGTAGAAGGACCCTAAGCCCATCCTAAATCGGCCCCGTCCGTGTTCGCCAAGTCCCGACCTGTGATGTGAGCTCACCTCTCAGGCCCTCGTCAACCTCTTTGGTCCTTTCTTCTTTTCCCACCCGTGTCTCCCGACAGTCCACGCCCCCTCCCCGTGAGCACACCCCCGAAGGCCACACCCGGGTCCGAGCTGTAAGGACATCAGCAGAGTCTTCCTGCCATTTCCCTTCCTTCCCGGCCTCCCAGGAGGCGGGCAGGGCTTCGCTCCATCCCCGCCCATCAGAGCTGGCGGGCGGCCACTCCCCACGGCGGGATCACGGCAGGGCCGGGAGAAGAGCGTGGACGAGGGAGTCCGCATCACGCACCGGCGCGATGGTACCTGCCTCACGACGAGCTGCCACACACCCCGCCAGCGCCACCGGCCGCGCCGATGCTCAGCCAGCGCGTCACACGCCTACGACGGGCCGCACGCGTGTGCAAGGACTTGCGTTTCCCGGCCCGATGCCCGCACACCGTCCTCGTTTGCCCAGGGCCCCCTGCGCCAGTCTCCCAGAACCGCCCCCCGCGTGGTGGGCGCCAGGCCGCGCGAAGAGGCTGGCCAGGGAAGCTGCTTTCCAGGGCATCCGGCCCGGTCTCAGCCCAGCAGCGAGGGCCACTTGCAAGAGTCTGGCTCTTCCGCCCTCGCCCTCCGCCTCTGACCGCAGGACCTGGCTGTGTCTCGACACTGGGCACTTTGCAGTGAACGCCTGTGGCCGGCCGGGCTCAGCGCGGCCCTGCTGCCCCCCTCCCCGCCCTCACCTC
>PVHY01018823.1:0-28489 GCA_004024945.1 Uropsilus gracilis | reverse complement strand
ACCACAGTTACAGAATAAAAAGACAAGGACATGTAAGCATCTCAAAAGGGACAGAAAGTACTTTTAAGAAAATTCAGAATTCATCCATGATAAAAACTCATAGCAAAATAGGAATAAAAAGGACTCACAATCTCGATCTGATCAGGGCATTTAATGAACTCATTGTTAACAACATGTTATGTTAAAATATTGTCTTTCTACATATACATTTAAAAACTCTATCCTATTGTATATAATAACTATAAGAAGTCAAAAAAGTAAAATTTTAAATAATACTTATAGCAGCAACAAAATAAGAATAATTGTAGATGTTTCTACAATGAAAATTACAAAATATTATTGAGAAAAATAAGAGATATAAGATAAAGAAAAAATATACTATATTTATAGACTGGAAAACTCAGTACTGTTATAATTTTAAATTTTCCCAAACTAATCCACAGATTTTATACAACCCAAATCAAAATTTCAGTAAGATTTCATTGAAGAAACTGATATGTTGTTTCTAAAATTATTTGGGAAAAACAAAGGGTCTAGAATAACCAAAATAATCATAAATAATTAAACAGAATTAAAGGGCACTTTTTCTATTTCAGGACTTGCTATAAATCTATAGTAATCAAGACAGTGTATATAGAACAACCTGTAATCTTAGAAATAGTACCCTCATATGGTCAATTGATTTTTGATGAAGTCACCAGGTCATTTTAGGGGATAAAGTCATTAACAAATGGTGCCAGGACAACTGGATGTTTGGAAGAAAAAAGGAACTAGATGGACCTTGAAAAAATGGTAGTTTATAAAAAATATTTTTAAATATTCATGATAGAGTGAACATTCAAATGTAAAATATGAAACCATAATATGGAATGTGTTTGGAAGAAATAGGAGAATAGCATTATAGCCTTGACTTGGGCAAAGACTTCTTGGAAAGGACATTAAAATCACTAACTAAATCGAAAATAAAATGATTCAACTACACTTCATCAAGAAATCAATAAAGAAGCCAACATCTAGGAAAATTATATTTATACATATTTGAAAAATTACTCATCTAAAATACATAATAAAATATAAACTTATGACAATTATGTGATGGATAACTGAATAGTATATAAACTTGAGCAGACATTTCGAAGACATACAAATGAACATTTATTATAAGAAGGGTGCTTCACATCAGGCAAATGCAGACAAAGAGTAATTAATGACATCATTTCACAGCAGCATAACTAAGCAACTAAAAATCAAGAAGACTGAAAACACAGACAAGTGTGGGGAAAACATAAAATTTTCATACATTGCTTGTTATTAGTATACAATGATGAAATCACTTTAGATAATGAAAAATTTCTTTTTAAAAAAGCGTATATCTATCCTGTGACTCAGCAATCTCATCACATAGAATGTGACTACAAAAATGTTTATACAAGAATTTTCACAGCAACCTTATTCATAATAGCCCCAAACTGGGCACTTCCAAAATATTCACCAATGAACGAATGGACAAACAAACTGTGATCAATTAATGCAATGAAAGCCATCAGCAATTAGAAAGTGTTACACAGTCTTGTTTACCTGGGCTCTTGGTCTCAGAAAGATTCAGGACATGGACCACAAGGAGATTAAGCACAGGAGGCTTTATTACTGATAAAAACATTGCCCTTTCTTTCTTGGTAACTTCTTGCTTGCCTGTGCTGGGGCACCTTAATCCACAATCTGGCTTTTCATTCCCCCCATAAGAGATAGATAACTCTAACTGCCAACTAGGAAAAAGGGGTGATAACCGAGCTGCCCTGAATGCTTTCTTCTGAAAGGGGTAAAAGTTAGGGGTTGGCAGGGGTTCTCCCAAAGAGAGCTTGATCCAGAAAGACCCTGGCAAGTTCATTTTGGTTTTCATCTGCATTGCCATCTGAAGCTTTACAGATTCTAGGTAAGAAAAGAAAAAAATAGCCTGTAAGCGGCAGCCTAGGAAGCTGCAGCCGGGACCAGGGATCATGGTTCGAGTCCTAGTTCCAAAAAAATATAGCTGGGCGTGGTGATGTGCACCTGTAGTCCTAGCTAACTGGGAAGCTGAGGATGGGGATTGCTTGAGTCCAGGGTACCCTGGGCAACGTGAGCCTGTGGTTCCACAGGCAAAAATAGCGAGACCTAGTCGAGAGAGACAGAGACAGAGAGACAGAGACAGAGACACAGAGAGAGAGACAGACAGACAGAGAGAGAGATTAAACTAAGCAATTGTGCAGCATGGGCTGGAGAAGCAGAGGAATGATTACTGGAGCCGGGGACCAAGAAGGGACATACCCAGGCTGTAGAGAGCCCCCTGTCTCCACCTTGACCTTCTCCAATTCTTTTACAAAATTGGGAAGATCCCTGATGCTGTCCATGACCTGTTGTGACTCAATGATGAAAGGACAACAGCTTTCTCTTAGCATAGCACTAACACAACCTTCAGAAGCTGTTAGAACATTCAAGGTTCTTCTATTTTTGAAGACCACTGCTGCCAATGAGTCCAACTGTCACTGTAGTTGATTGAGAGAGTCTGAGTGCTTAAAGAGTGAGGACTAAGCAATTGCTGACAGGTTTGCCACTGGTGGTAAGTGGTGCTAAGGGCGGCAACACCAGCCACCAGTCCTGCAGAACTAAGGAAAACCAGCAGAGGGAGAGCAAGAGATGTTGCTCTCTTGTGCCTACACTGGAGCAGAATCCCAACAAAATATACAGGAACAGAGGCCCTCTCAAACCTTCCAACTTAGGGAAGAATGTGTGCCAGGAGACAGATACCATCCCAGTCTGAGGAAAGACAGAGAGGAGCCAATGATCCACAGAACCAATAAATTCTGGAGGACCGGTAAAGGCAACTTTAGTAGGTCTCTTTAATGTGGACATGGTCTCAGTATCAGTCAGTAGCAAGCCCCCCCGCCTTGGTATGTAGCTGTTAAGATTACTGTCTATAGCAGCACAAAGATGGGGTTTGGTTATGGGGGCTTTGTGGATGTTTTGTTTTCCCAGATTCTAAGTCAGAACCTACTTCATCCCCAGAAAAGACAGTTAGAGAAACTTGTAGCAGGGGTAAGTGTTAAAAAAGTTTTACAGTAAGGGGATCTCTTTTGATAGGTGAAGAGAAGACGTCCTGAGCTATAGAGGGTGTGATTGGAAGTTTGAATTTGTGAGAGGCTGTAAGGGAGTTGTGTGCTCTATACTTTCAAGGCCCAGTGACATGTGCTTAGGACAGAGAACAGCTGGAAACAATAAAGGTAAAGTTTCATTGGGTAGGTGTTCCCGAAAAAGAAACCATAAGACACAACTGTGTACTGGTAGATCGAGGTGATACTAGGAAAGCAATTCTCTCTGAACTATGGGAGAATAGTCCTACACCTGCTAGAATTTAACACCTGGCTTTTTAAGCCAAGTATATATGGAGACCCCATTAAACATGGGGGCCAAGTTGTGTGCCCAGTGGAAAGGAGAGAGATGGAACCCAACACTTCCTTCAGTGTATGAGGTGACTACGCATAGCCAGCAGTTTTGAGTTGGAGAAGAGTTAAGGATGGGGACTACGTGTCACAACAATTACAAGTCCTCTAGTTGAAGGCCTGGGGGCAGAGGTTCTTGTGCAATTTGTACACTAAAGGAGAAGAAGAATAGCAGGAGGACAGCAGGAGCCAACATTAGAAGCAGGAGATTCCCAGATGTTATGGTGGCGAGAGGAATCCAAAGACTGAAAGTACAGCAAAATGTATTGAGGTGAAAAGTCCTGGATGGTGGACAGACTGATGGGATGGCATAACAAAGTAGAGCCTGATTCCAAACACAGGAGAGACAAGGTGAAGGACAGGCAGCAGTGAGGTAACTGAGAGGTTATGTATCTTTTGGCTGGAGCTTTCTGGTTAGTCTTGCCTTGTGAGTCCAATGGCTCATAGCTATAACCATGAGAGTGGTTGATGGAGGGTTGTGAGTGTCAGGCTCTTCGGGTTGCCAAGCCTTTGGTTAAATGCAGTCAGCCCAGGCATCTATTTCTGCTATTGTGGCAGCTGTGGGTATTGTGAAAATCACTGTATATGGCTCATTCCACTTGGATCTAAGGAAGAAGACAGAGGGAAGGGCCATCACCAGTACCAGATCTCCTAAATGGAAGAATGGCTCCCCAGACTCACAGGTGACCATGCTGGATGATAGCAAAGATTCCTGGAATTGGGTTAGAGAGATGGTATCTTTTTTGTAACATCCTTCTGATGCCCAGGGCTGACTGAGTGAATGAATGTGTCATTCTAGGAGCTCACTATATGAACTCTTTCTCTGATGTGAAAGAGAAGTAGAGTTAACCAAATCCACTCTCAGTCACTCCAGGAAGACTGAGGGGTATTCACCTGTACCTTGATCAATTGTGGAGAGATTAGTTAGCAGACTTGGACCTGGCCCATCTTTGGCCTTGAAGAATACATAAAATACTATCATTAAGTGACACCGACAACATTTCTGGTGCTGGGGCTAAACTCCCCACCCAGAGATGCTTTCTACAGAGCAAGGAGATCCCCCATCTCAATGGGGGAGCAAAGCCACAAAGAAGTGTCAGTGGCCCACAGAGAACTGTGAACCAAAAGAGAGGAGTGAGCCAGACCAACCACCAGCTGAGGTCTGTTCCCACAGGGGAACGAACGAACCAATTCCCCAATGGCTGGGAATTGGTTTCCCAAAGCCAGTTACCAGAGCTCCAAGGCCAAAAAAGCAACACCAAGGGACAAAAAGGCAACACCAAGGGACAAACAATGGAATGAATGGATGAGACAACTAATAAGAATAAGGAGACACTAAAACCAGAAATCATAAGACTCTGAGAAAAAGAGATTGTCTCCTCTACCACAAGATTCTAAAATTACCACAGCTAAAAAATAAATTAACTAAAAATATAAAGGTAAACAAACTAAAGGCCACCAATTCCTACATGTTGTGGAAAATATATCCAGTGAACCAGATTACCCAGTGGGATATCTTTATGATGTGGTTGTTGGCCTTTTCAAAATTTCTAGTCTCCATGAAATTTTCTAGAAAGCAATAGTTTTAAAGAACTCACATCCATCACATATAGCATGCATACTTACACACATCTGTGATTAATCACTGACTATTAAGAATAAGGACACAGAATACAAAAAAAAAAAGATGCAAATATGAAGACAGGTATTTTGGCTGGCCCATAGTTCTAAATCACAAGCCCTACATTAACCAGGCATGCCAAACACACTGTACAAGGCAGGGCTCCAGCAAGCTGCAAAGGAAGTTTGGCCCTTATCTGCCTGTTGTACTAAGACACCAGAGCCAGATTTCAAAAATGTCATCAATTGATCTCAAATATTGTTAACATATAATGAGAGTTTCTGTTTCTGCACTTTAAGCCCAAATTGCTATTTGAGTATATCTTTACCTCACCAAAACAAGAGAGCAAGCACTCAAGGGTGTTATTGCCATTAAAACCTTGTAATCATAACTGATCTTCCCAACTGAATCTTTAAAGAATATTTGGCTTATAGCTTATGTCAAGTCTATGATGGGTTTGCAATGAAGTATTTTCTCTCTATTTGCTACTTTCCGCATCTTTTATGTTTTCTGATGAATTTTCAGGCTCTTGTCAAATTGAGGTCGTTACATTGTTGATTGGCATAGATATTTAGGCTGAATTGGCAAGTGTGCAACCCTGGATGATTCAACTCTCTGCCAAATGGCATTTAGCTAACTTCTGCATGCATGAAAAAGAGACAGCCTATTATCAGGACCAACTTGGTGGAAAAAAAGGATATATATTCAGTATCTAAAGCATACATCGTAGCAGAAATGTGATACATATGTTTTTCCTCATAGATGCTCATTCAATTTATATTGTTGCCATAAGCATTTCATCATCCAAATGCTTAAATTGTCCATAATGATTCCAAATAACATTGGACCATTCAAAATTAGGCACTAGTAGCACAGATGTGTTAAATCTTGTTATACAGGGATGGCTAGAACATGGGTTATGTGCCTCAAGGGGAGAGACTATTTTAGTAAGCTTTGCCAAAACTGTTATAGATTGTTTTCCATCAGAGCTCAGATTCTTTGTAATTGTGTAAAAACTGACAGAAATCATATTAGACTACACCGGACTTTCAGATCTTTTGCAGTCTATCTGAACTGGTGTAATTACGGTCAACAGTCACAGTATATGCCATTTTTGTAACACTAATATTTGTTTTACCCTAACTGATAAGAAAGAAGCCCCAAGAAACAGCACAGTCACTGTAGCAGTGATTCCTACTGCATTTTAGATAATTTATTTATATACTGGAGAATACAAATCCTTAGACTCCCAAAGTTCTTATTTATGAAACACTAACATATTATGAGCAGCACTTGAAATTAGAAATTTAAAAATAGCAAGGTACTAAAAAGTTTAGGGAGAAAATGATCTGTGTCCCATAGTTAGCACAAACTGAACCAGAAAAACATATTTGTGATTGCCAAACAGGGCTAGCACGCTAAAGACTGCAGGCAAACAAAATGCTAACAAGTTTAATTATTCTCCAATGGCACATTTATGGAGAGTATAATGTCGCAATCAATAATTACAAGCTCACACAAACAGCATTGTAATAATTCTACAAGGCGTGTTCAGAAGTGAAATAATTCAGAATTTGAAATCAATAGCATTTATAGACATTGGAAAATGTCAAATGGAAAATGAATGCCAGTATCTGTATTCTTTCTGGTGCATTCTTACAACTCAGATTTTAATTATTACTTAAAAGATTTCCTGGTACTTGAAAGCCAAAGTAAACATTTGCTTCTTTCTATCTCTATTAACTCTTTCAACAAGTTGAGATTTGCCAGGAAGATCTATTATATACAGGAATATGGAAAGACTCAGAAGATCTAAAGTTTTTTCTAGGACCTGCTCTTTTTAGTGGATATCCTTTTGGGGGGCTGATCTTCCTTCTGTCTTTTACAGACTCCTATCTCCTAATATCTTATAATGTCTTTCCTTTCTTTCCCCTTCATTTCTCACTACTCTTTGTTAGTCTTCACAATAAAAATGTTGGCACAAACACTCTATCTCTAGATATTACTTTGGTAAATTCTTAAAATATTCCCGAGTCAAAGCAGACAAAATCAGATAGGTAGTATGAAAAATGATGGGTGGGATATAATGAAAACCTTGTACTATATTTTCAATTTTTCTGTGAATTTAAAATCATTCCAAATAAACAAATAATAAAAAAAAATACAACCCTTGTACAACACATGGATTCTCCTTGCTCTTATAAAAATAACAGTTTGTCTATATTATTTGGCAAAAATAAAGACACAAACTTGGAAATATTTAAATTAAAAAAAAAACACAGCATTTCTAGTTGTTTTGATTATTTTCCATTTCCTACTAAGAAATAATAGCAATAATAACTATCTTTTATTGAGTGGTCTAATATATGCAAAGCACTCTGTTAAGGCTTTTGTTTATGCTATTTCATTTAAATTTCATGAAATTCCCAGGGGCAATTATCTTTGATGTTCAAAATGGTTAAATATCTTCTCTTATGGTATAACTGGAAGATCTTGGATTCTGCCTTAGTTGCTGACTCCCAAATCAGTGTTATTTTCCACATTGCCCTGCATCAAAAACTTAATATTTTATGTATTTATGTTCACACAAATACTGTTCCAGGCACTGTGCTAGCTTATATATTTGTATGAGTGTTCGAAAATAACTCAGCAAACAAACTGCTACTAGTCCAGGATTTTTCCTCTTGACATTTCCTAGTAAAATCTGTTACAGTTATGTATTTCACTGTCAGCTCCACTCTTTCCTGACACTTCAGGTTTCTGAAAAAAAGAATACATTTAACATTTCTTTACTAATGGAGTGATGTCCAATCACCTTATGTATCACCAAATTACCTATCAACTGAAAAAGAAAGTGCAGAAAATTTAATTTCAGGTTACTACAGAAACTATGGCAACCAGGCTGTTTGGCAGTCAAAGGGTGTAAAATCCAGATTAGATGGATGGATATATTTACATATTCACTTTTACATTAAACAGAGTGGATGACACATCCCTGTATAAAACCTATTATTTAAACACTTCAAGTGAAAAGTGTTAAAATAAATGGCTCATGACTTATGAAGTGTTAAAATAAACGTTTATTTCAACACTATACATGTCATAAGCCATTTATTTCAACACTTTCTACTTCAGAAGACTCACCCAGACAAAAAAAGAAAAGATTGCATTTGCTAAGAGTATGTCAAGAGGCCAACATGCAGAGGCTAAGACCCAAGGGCGCATGGTTGAGGGAGGCTGGGAGCAGAAGGTATGTTGGGAGGTTTGAAGCTTCACACCTGGTAGATGCTGAGGGCTATAGCAAGCTCTTCATCTCCACAGCACTTTTATCTTAAGCAATTATGGAATTCAGGGCAGACCTGAACATCAAATTATGAATGAAATGTATTGTTTGTTTCTTTCTACAGAGAAAACATATGTTTTATTTCATGTCTTCATTTATTAGAAGATCTATGTAGCCCAAACTCTGTAAGAAACAAAGCAGAGTTTCATAGTATCAAAGCACTTACTTATATAGCATTTCTTATATACCAGGCTTTAAACCAGTAGTGTCGTACTAGTTACTAATTTAATCCTCATAAGAATCTGGAGGGATAAAGACTTGTTTCTGCCTTTCTTTTAAACGAGAAACTGGTACAAATAGCCGAGTAACCAGTGCAAGGAAAACAGTGTTGGCAGCTTTCTCTCAAGCAGCTAGCTCGAGTTCCAGACTTAAGTCCTGTGCTATGTGGGTGCCTTTCAGAAATGGAAAAGTTGAGGAGTATTTTGCATGATGGTCTAAAGTTTCATGTAGTTTTGAGAAATCAACTTCACTACTTCATTTTCAGCCCAAATGGGTGAAATTTTCTTTTTATAAATGTGATCTCCAAATAAAAAGAATTAATGATGTTTCTACATGTTTTTAGTATGGACTGATGAATGATAAGAACTTATTACACATTCTCTGTTTTACTGAATGTAAGGAAGGTTTTATTTTCCTACAAAGTGTTCAATGTTTGTGGTTGCAATGAGATGGTCTGATAGGACTGAATTATTTCCTTCCAGGACATCCGTACCATCCTCCTGATAAAAATGTTGGCAAATATCTCCATTTTCAAGCAAATACCACAGTAGTAGACCTTGTAGTCTGAAGTTTTCTGACCTCACATCACGACTCTTATTCACCTGCGTTATTCTCATGACCTATTCACTTGCCAATGTTCTATTTCTACTACCATCACATTTAGGATTGCGATTTCAACATTTTGGGAGACACAACCATTCAATTCAAAAGCCCAACCAGTGCCACTGGCAAGCTCAATCTGAAAAAAGGTTGAGAGTTTTTCCCAAAACCAACAAGAGAGTGAAAATGGAGAAGTAGAAGAGGCCATTTCACAAGTTCACCTACCACAGTGTGGACCTGGAGTAGCTGCTAAATGTGTCCTGGAAGCAACTGACACACTGTATGACAGCACTCCCAGGCGTCTTGCCCAGGGTCGAGGGGGACACATGTGCCACTGGAGCGCCCGCGCAGTGTAAAGAACCAAATACAGCACAGGGAGAAAGTCTGGGAAATGAGGACACACCCTACCTGCATGCAGTGGTGGGCTGCATGGTGTATGTCTAATAATGCCCTGGGCTTCAGCCCGGTGGAAATCAAGTCTGAGATTACTGGCCACTAACTGGGTGGTTGCTCCATCTTCTACAAGTAGTGATGTGCCAGGGATAGCCCGGCATAGGGCCATAAACCCCTCGCTTTTTGCCCTCTTAGAAAGTCCTTGCATCTTGTAAAGCCACACATTTATCTTTGAAAAAAACTAGTAAAGGAAGTAAGGGAACTGCCGAGGGTACTGTAGAATTGTTGATATTAATATTGTAATAAAAGTTCATGCCTCCAGTAAACTCAGAGGAAGGAGCCGTGGACTTTGTCTGGTTCACCTTTAATTAAAGATGACATATGGTAAGCCTTAAAGAAATGACATTTTAGAAGGGAAAGAAGGCATGGGTAGGAATCACTGATTGAGAGAACTGTGTAAGCAGAAGCATACATATCTGGAAGTAACTGGTCTATCAGGTGTGTAACATGACCTAAGGATGAATTATCAGAGACAGGAAGGGGTCAGCCTGGATGGAGAGTGTGGCAGGTGTCTATAACTCACATCTCATCCTATTACTGATAACAGGGTAGTGATGCAGTTGAAAATTGCATTGGTGCCAAAATGCCCTAGTGGAAGGAGTCTGAATGACCCCGCATGAAAGAAAATGAGAAGCAGGAAGAGAGGATGTATACAAAAGAAAGGAGCAGGTGGGGGGAGGGGCGGAAAGGAAAGAGACTAGAATGGTAGACTGAGAGAACAGGCCCAAGTGGCCTGGCCAGGGTAAGCCTCCTGGAAGAGAGTTGGTGGTAGCAAGGAGCCACGGTGGCCGGCAGTAGAGTTGCCGATGTGGAGAGTGTGGCATTGTAGCAAGGTGGCATAGTAAGCTGGTACCTGGAGATGGCCAGGGGTTTGGAAAGCTGATTTGTGCATCAGCAATTGTGGAAGAAATTTGAAGAGCCTTGGAGAAGTGGAGCATTTCGGAACACTGGAGAAGAAGCTAAGAGAAGACCCTGGAGAAACACTGGACTTTGCAGTGCCTGCCTCAGTTTTGGAGCGGCAAAGGGGCACCATCATGGACATATGTCTTTGGGATCTGTGGGACTAAAAATGGTGACTGGGGTAAGATAACTGGCCATTAGTGGCTATGAGGACATTTTTCCCCCTGTGGCTTGTTGGTTGGTGGTTTCTCCCCTTGAGACCCAACATCATCACCACCTTTAATCTCAACCGTAGCTAGCTCTCCTTCAAACTAGCTCTTACTAACGCCGAGAGGGCAGACGCCTACCTCATGTTCTGCTAAGTTTCTTTCTACTTTCTCAGAGTCTCTGCTGCACAGTAAGAACCTTCTAGACTTGACTTTGTAACTGCATGCACAGAAGTGGAAGGTTAATGTTCCCCCAGAACAACTGTCAGACAGGGGTTGATGGACTACATGCTCCAGCATCCCAGGCTTTAGTTGGACAACTCTGCAATGCCTTCTGCCTTCTCTGTATTGCTCAGGAATTCAGAATTGTGATCTCAGAGTAGTACTCTTAAATTGATATAGAATACTGTCTGACTAGGATTGTGTAACTGTTCTAACACTAATGTTAAAGGGCTTCTTCTTTGTAGTCCATGCTCGGCTTTCCTAAGAGCAACCCCCAAATAAGCCATCTCTATTCAATTCTTTGTCTCAGGTTTGATATTCAAGAGCACTCAAAATAAGGCAGTGAGAGATACGGTGAAACCATGTGTGCAAAGTCCTCTACACTCAGCATTGTGGACTTTAATGAGATGGAAGGGCTTCTGACAATTTTGAGCAGTGATCTGCAGATCAGATGGTATTTCAGACTGTATGAATGGTAGTGACATAGCATTAAGGATCAGAAGGAGACAAAATGAAAGTGAAGAGGTTATTAAAAGGTCACTTAAGAATTAAGCTGTAAATACAAGGGCTTGGACTAAGACTATAGAGATGAAAAATGAGGTAAAAGAGTTGAGTCACATTCAGAGAAGGACTATATAGAAGGACTATATAAAATTAATTAGATGTACACAATAAAAGGGGAAATGAGATCAAGAGGATTCAGAGGTTAATATCTTTAACTATGGTAGTTTCTAAAGTTTGTAGAAGATAATGAATTTGGATTCTGGTAAGTACCTGAGGTTACCTAGGCAAAAATCATATGAGCTACTTAACAAGGAATATAGTCCACTATTTATATTTTGCCTAGCCATATATAGTATAGTGCATAATTGGGATTCTGTAAATGTCTTGTTTATAAATAGTAGCCTAGAGCTGAAAAAGGTTGTGACAATGGAAAGTATTTGCTAAAAAGTGGAAAGGAAATACTGAAAGAATTTGCTAAAAAGTCCACATCTGAACTTTATGGTCATAAAACCTCAGCAAATTCTGCTAATAGCAACTGTGAGCTCAAATTAATCATGTTAACAATAAAGCTAATACCTATATCCTAAGGTTTAAGAATTAAATGAAATTCTGAAAATACTCTGAAACAATAAAGGTATACACATATATTACACCATCATTTAAAAAGTAATGGTAAAAATGGGTATATGGCAAGATGAGTTCTGAAATTTCTGATGAGGGTAGAGATGATGATGCAAGTTACAATTTAGCCTCACTATGTGCTAGCTCAATCTTTAAGTATTTTTCATTCTCTTATTCATTCTCTTAATGGTGGTGGCAGAGGTTCTATCGAAAGACATGAAGCTGGGACCAAAGTATTAAAGAATTACTTGGTAATAATCAAGGTGGGGTAGTAACTGAAGGGTAGTATGTGAGATCAGGTTGGAATGACAGGGGCAAGGTCAGCGCATTAAATCAACGTGGTTTAATTGATGCAAAGACTTCAAAGAATGGGGATTGAGGAGTGAGGATAATAATTTAAAAGTAGGGAAATAAGGACTATGTTCATGCCATCCATGTGTGCTTACATTAAAACTCAAGCATTTTAATTCTTGGTTTTTGTTCTCAGCCTTCCCCCCTCTCTGTGCAAGTTAGGCTAGCCAGACTGAAATTAGGAGATAATATGGACAATGGCATATATAGATAGATAGGTATGTACACATATCTCTACATATATATTAAGTTACCTTTCACCACTGTCATTCTTGGCAGATAAAACACTATAATCATCTTATAGTTGAATGGCATATAATGTAATGAAAGGTCTTCACAGGAAAAAAAATAATTATGTTTTCATCCTTTTACTTTCTTTAGCAGTGATTAGTTCCAGAAATATAAGGTATCATCACTTTGCAAAAAGTGCTGTAGGTTATAAGATTGCTCCTCTGAAGTTGGCAACATGTAATAAATGTGCTTTATTCCTAAACATCAATCAGTTTCAAGAATGGCAGTTGCTTGTAGAATGGTAATAATAGAAAGAGTCAGCTAATAAGTACGATAGGCGTTAAAACACTAGATGACAGACATGAAGACTTCTTGTTATAAAAGAACACTCTTATATAATTATGGTTTTATAACTAGTTACATCAGTTTCTAAATATTTAGTTTTTAAGATTTCTGTATCTTTTTGGTAACAAACCTCACATAGCAATGTGTTGTACTGATATGAGAAATAAGGTATAGAAATAAGTTTGAGTACTACAGTGAAAGTATTCTGAATAGATGCGATGGTTCTGGGTCATTTAATCTAAAGTGTAATCCATTTAAATTTTGTAGCTAAAGTGTTTAAGCAATCTAAAAAGTAGCTAGGTGAATATACTTTATTGACTACGCAGTTTTGATAAAACGTGGGCTTTTTTTGTTTGTTCTTTTCAAAAGCAGCTCTTAATTTTGCATCAGATATATGAAGGATACTATTCTTAAATAGAGTTAGCTTTTGCTGGAGGAATGGTTTGTAGGCTAGACATCACTACATAATACATCAAAATGCTAAAGAATCATAATGGACAGTTTCAACGAAGTTCAGAAAGAAAGTGAGTTGCAAGAAGACCTTGGTGAAGGTGATCAGGACATTAAAAAATCAGATTGTAATTCCAAGTTTCAGAACTGTTTCTGAAATAAGAATGGCAGTAAGAATGCATATATTGTTTTGAAGGAATGAGGAGATAAGTATTCACCTTGAGTTGACAGCCGGTAAAATGATCACTGAGATGTAGCTTGGGCTGTAGATGGTTGCTAGCTTGAGGAGACTCAGTCTAGAATGACTAAGAGGTTTGACAAATAGGAAATGGCAAATGCACAGTATTATTTCTGTGTAGCTTACTAAGTATATTTGGAAGGAAAAAGGACATAAAGAAAAAAAGAATAGGAATTAATATTGTGCCTCTCTGTATGCTGGGCAGTTTGAAGGACAACTTTGATTTCACATATAATTCTTCTGATTAATTTATTCTCAATATACATATATTTGATATCGCTTCAAAGTTATTTTAGAAATCCAAATGTACAAATGTGAGAAAACTGAGTACCAAATGACACTTGCTAGTGGAAATGAAGTTATGATAATCCTCTATGAGAACAAGATACAAAAAAATGTGTTGAGAAAGCCAAATTGTGCCTGTCTCCAAATTGTAACTTGCCATAGGAAGGGGGGAAATTAGAAAAGAAATTGTACCAAAAGGCTATTTTATATAAAGAAATTTGAGAAAGTAGTTCCAAAATTACTTCTGAAAGTAGCAATAGGCATGAATTTACTTGAGAAGATAAAATGTGTTCTTAGAATTGAGAAGTAGGGCTAGTTCAGACATTTGGCATTCATATCTCATTTTTCCAGCATAACAGCTTTCTGAGTTCTGATTTTGGATATTATCTTTAGTTCACAATGAAGATACAGAGGTGATCAACTGGTGAGTGTGTTTCTGACATTTAAATTCAAGTTCTTTGCATTGTAATATGGCCTCTACCAAGTAATTTCTGAAACATTGAACCACATACGTTCCTTGAGGATATGATTTTTATTCATACTTCTGTCATTCCTCTTGCTATTCTCACTGCCTGAAATGGTTTTCTTCTTCTCTTTCTCATCCTTTAGGATCCATGTTAAATAATGTATCCTTTGAACATCCTTTCGATCACCCTCCATCACCTTCTGCCTTCCATGTGTTTCCTCTGCACTACTGAACATCTAGAAAGACAGCAATTTATCCCTATCTCCTCTCTTATCATATGAGCTCTCTAAAAGCATGACAGATATCTATCCACCATAACTGCGAGCATAACCATGGGAAAGGAAATAATGATAAACTTTAGGAAGCACCATAAATGGCAGGGCAGACAAGTTCTTTATGCTTGCTTTAATATGTTTCCTTATATAATAAACAAAGTAAATGAAAGTACTCTACGGAGGTAAAAGAAACTGCATATAAAATGCTCCACATAGAGCTTGCCCTTAATGAGTATTAACTTTTACCACTTCTACCACCATCATTATTTGCAGTATTTATTAATATTCATTTTTAAACTTCCTGCAAAATGGGAATATATTTTCCTCTAAAACTTGAAGCCATTTGATTTTAACTTTTACAAATACTATTCCCATTGGAAAATTGCAATTTGAGTTTTTAGAGTCATGACGAAAAATAAATTAATCTTTATTTCTTTCATGATTTATGTTTTGTCTTAACTTTTCATCAATGCTTCTAAAGAATTAGCAATTTGTGATACATTCACTTTTACAGGAATGTGAATAAAAATATCATTCTTCTTATTTCTCTTTCCATTTTATGAGGTAGAAATCATAAGACATTTTCTGGCAGAAAGATAATATCACACTTAGGCATATAGTTAGTTTTATACTGAATCCATGCTGAGAAAGAAAACAATGAATGTTACACTCCATTTAAAATTTCCACTGTGAATATGGTAAGGACTAGTATAGTCTCAAATCAAATTAATCCATAGTTGTAGCATTTAAGATACAGTGAAAATCCCTAATTCAAGTGTACAGTATCACCTATAAAGCCAAACTAAATGGGGAAAGATAAGAGTTCTCAGTCTTGGGTTATAGTGTCATTGCAAGACTTGAGCTGTGTTAATTCAACAAGCTTGATCTTGATTGCCAAAACATGCTTGTCAATATTTAGCTCCCAGGGGGCATGTCAGGGGCCTTTATAGAAACTAGCTTAAATACAAAATACTATAGCAGGATTTGTGATCCTTTTCCTAACACTCAGATTAAACTGCCATTTTTTTTCTTTTAGCTTTTTAGACCAGAACGTGTTTTTCATACTTCTGCAGTAACAAGAGGAGAAATTGCATAGAAGAATTGCAAATGCTCTTATAGAGTTTCTTGAAACTCAGATAAAATTCTGTAACATGAAATCATTCTATGGCTTTTACCTGAGGTGTGAAATACCATTTCACCAACATGATTACAATATAAATAATAATCCTGAGGGAAATGTTAATTTGTACTTAGAAAGAAAAGTAATCCAGATGGGGTGATGGATACTGATTCCTAAACTTAAAAATGAATAGTTTGCAATGTTAATGATGCTATGCTTAGAATCTTCTGATACAGTGATGTGAGGTTTCTAAGCCTCTATACCCAATATTGTTCACATTTAAGAAAATATAGTGGAGACAAACTTTTAAAGAAAGAAAACCTACAACCTCTACAGAATCTAAGAATAAAATCACTTCACTCCTTTGTATCTACCAGAAGAATTTGAAGTGGTATGTGTACTCCTCTATTCATTGCAGCCGGATTTACAAAAGTCAAATTATGGAAGCAATCTAAGTGTCCAATGACAGAGGAGTACTTGTGATGAAGAAGCTGTGATGTGTACACAGGATGGGATACTACATGGATAGAACTGGAGGGAGGTGAAAATCCTGATTATTTGGGAGGAGAAAAACAAAAACTGATTATTTCACTCATATGTGGAATATGGAGAAAGAAAACAAAGGAGCAGATAAAAAGCAAACTGTAGAAATATGAATGCAAAACTGAGGCTATTAGATGGGGAGGGGGTAATGGCAACAAGGAGGAGAGGGACCCCATGGCCTTGGGTCAAGAATTGTGGGTACTTTTTGGTGGTGGGTATAATGTGGTGACATATATCAGTGGAGGTGTGAAACTGTTCCCCTAAATCATGTATCATGCTGTAAACCAGTGTTATCTCAGTTAAAAAAAAAGTGCAAACATGGAAAAATATATAAAAATAACTTTTTTTTGTAAATTGTTTTTCCTTTGCCTTCTGTCTTTTCTAATTTAATGAATAAAAATTACATTTTTTTCCTATTTAATGAAGGCAAGGTTCTTTGAGGTTGGGTATAATGAAGATTATGTGAAAAAACAAGAAATGTTAAACACATATTTGAGAACACTGAAGAATCATCATTTGGTGAGCAACATTTTCATTTATGGCGAATCCTATAGAATGACTGGAAATGGTTTGGATATGGTCTACATTCATTTTTTAAAGTCTCAAATAAAGGGTAAATATGAAATCAGATTGATGCTGGATCTAGGACAACGAGGTTGAGGTGCCAGAAATGCCAAGCCATGGTCCAGTTCTCTTTGTTCCAGAAGGCTATGATCTCAATTGTGATTTCAGGCATTTTAAGAGCTGATCTCACTTCTTAGTCTATAGACTTCTGAATGGAAAACTCTAGTGATTCATTAAAACAAAACTAATTTTGATGTGTCATATGTTTCACTAATGTAAGAAAAATATATGATACAGTCATAAATTGCACTTGAATTGTTATGTAGATCTATTTTCCCATCATTGTTCCTAACTTGAACTTTCTAAATGTCAGGTGACCCTCACAACAATTAGCATACTTTATAGATGAGAAACTGGGCTTGGGTATATCAAGTGAACACAATCTATTACCACAGAGCTGTAAGATTTAAATAAGAACTTGAACCGGAGTCTGTTGATGACATCTCATTATCAGTATTTGAGATGTTTAATTCAAAGCAAAGCTTGCATACATACATGCTGAGACTTCTGAACCTAAACATGTTTTTATTTTTAGAGAAACAATACTCTTTAATATGTGTCCAAGTATTCTGAAATGCATTTCTAAAATAATAACACATGGGATTCCAAATGATGCCTACATTCACAGACTACAGAATGGATGTGGTATTAGCAGGCATGTAAACACATGGACTCTCTGTACATCTGTATCAGAGTTCCTGGAATTTTGAAAGGCATCTTTTTTTTTTTTGTAATATATTTCAGTATTGGGCATACAATATTCATTGAGATCATGTTGAAAGCAGCTGTACTGTCATCTTGTCTTTTTTGTTCCATATATAGGGTATAGGCAGAAGAGATTTAGCATGGTTCTTAGGCGGCTCAAAAGTTTCCAGAATGTTAACTGATCACTGGTTTCAACTAAAAATCTCTAGTCAGTCCCTAAGAAGAGAGTTCAATTTTTGAAGCTATGAATTTAGGCATGGATTTCTTTTCTCCAGCTATGAAAGTCCTAGATGCATTAAAATTTGTTGTTTAATGTAACCCTCTCTTCAATGATCTTTGTTAGATCTTCTGGATAATCTGTTGCAGCTTCTATTTCCACATATGCTGCTTCACCTCCCATTTCTATGTTATAGACATAGCTTCTTTCCTTAAACCTCATGAGCCAATCTCTGCCAGGTTCATCTTTTTGTTTTGCAGCTTTTGTACCTCTCAGCTTTTATAACATTGAAAAAAGTTAGGGCCTTGTTCTGGATGAGGCAGAGATGTTTGTGACAGTTTTGATCTTCTATCCAGATCACTAAAACCTTCTCTATATCAGTAATAAGGTTATTTCATTTTTTTGTCATTTATGTGTTCACTGAACTAGCACTTTTAATTTCCATCCAGGTCTTTACTTTTGCATTCACAACTTGGTTAAGTGGTGCAAGAGGTCTTGCTTTTAGTCTATCTCTGCTTTCAACATACCTTCTTTACTAAACTTAATCACATCTAGCTTATGATTTAAATTGAGAGTTGGTTAACTCTTTCTTTTACTGGAATACTTAGAAGTCATTGTTTGTGTATCAGCTATTCTAATTTCAATTATGTTTTTTGTCTCAGGGAATAGAGAAACCTGAGGAGAGAGAGAGACATGAAGGGTGATAGGTTGGTAAAGCACTTAGAACACACAAAACACATATGGATTGTTTATCATTTTATGTGAGTATAACTCAGGGTACCCCAAAACAATTACAATAGTAACATCAAAGATCACTGAACATAGAAGACAATGATGAAGTTTAAAGATCAGAACAATGTCACAAAGAGACTGAAAGCAAACACATACTATTAAAAAAAAAGTGCCAACGCCGGGCATGGTGGTGCATGCCTGTAGGTGGCAGCCTAGGAAGCCTTGGCCAGGGCCAGAGATCACAGTTCAAGTTTCACAGGGGCACCTTGCAAGACCTACTTCCAAAAAAATAGCTGGGCGTGGTGGCACACGACTGTAATCCCAGCTACCTGGGAAGCTGAAGCTGGGGATTGCTTGAGTCTGTGGTACCCCGGGCAATGTGAGCCTGCAGTTCCACGGGCAAAAATAGCAAGAGATAGTCTCTAAATAAATAAATAAATAAATAAATAAATAAATAAACAAACAAACAAACAAACAAACAAATAAAATAATAGTGCCAGCAGATGTCACTAACATCAATATGTAAAAAATACAGTATCTTTTGTATGCACTATATCAAAGGAAATAAAATGATATACCTGTATAGATTTAATAGGTAAATAATTAGATCAGATCTCCTTAACATCCTGATATATCTTACAATTTTTTCTAAGGATAACATTTACATTATCAGATCATCTCTGGAGATTTGAATGTAACAGACTTTGTGCTATTGTGATCTGTAAACCACTTCATCTATTTTCTTTTATGTAGAGTACATTTTTTATGTTAGTACCAATTATGAGATAAACCTTATCTTTTAATCTTCTCATTAAACTGTCAAACACAATTTTTCTTTAATCATTTCAGATCTCCTACTGACTTGCTCAGCTCCAAACATAAAACCTTTCTACTCATAAATCAGAGCATTTTGGCATACTCTGCTGAGGTGATCAATTTTTAAGAAAACTTCATTCCTTAGTCCAGTATCCATTTGATTATTTCACTCAGACTTTTATAAATTAAACATGCCTTATCAGATGTATTCTGCTAAATTTGTATTGAGAAATGTAATATACTGTATTTTGAATACAAAAAGTACTTTATGAATTTAGACAAATAATACTAGTGATAAAATTATTACCAATTACCAGATTCTCATGGAAAAAAAGATAGATATTCTGGTATAAAGTATTTAAGTTTCTCTAGAATTAACTAATAATAAATCCAGTAGACTATACTTTTCAGAGAAATCCTATGCTATAAAATCTGTGTAACTATTGCTTTGAATTCAGAAGAGTATTAATAAATATTTCCAGGAAGCAACAATCACTTGGCTGAGTATGTCAAGACAAAATCAGAGCTAGCAAATGAAAACCAGCACAGTTATGTTTAGAATGATCAGCTGTCTGGAGAATGCTCTGCATCACAGACAGAGAGCTCAGGGAGCATCAAGCAGAATCTAGGAGTGCTACTCAATACCTGATTAAATAACATTGACTGGTCTTCAATTCATAGTCTGGATTTTTAGTTTTGTCATGCAATTCAGTTCAATACTCCATTATGCCTTGTCAAGTGACCTCCAGTGATTTGCAGTTTTCTTTCTATTTTAGAATATGACAGTGTTCTCCCCTTATAGTTTCCCAGTCCATGATTTCAGTTACCTGTGGTCAATCGCAGTCTAAAAGTATCATATAGAGTAAGGTATTTTGAGATAATAAACTCATCTAACTTTTTTACACTACACTAATTGTTTTATTTTATTATCAATTATTGTTAATCTCTTACTGTGCCTAATTTATAATTTACAAATATGTAACTGGTACATGAATATGATAATAGGTGTGTATATATAGGACAAAGCATGGCACATACAGGATTTGGTATTTCTGCAATTTCAGGGATCCATTGGGATGTATAATCAAAGGGTCAGGGGCACTACTGTTATTTCAAATGATTTAGTTTTGTCCCTCCATTCAGTAGATAAGTGAGGAACAAGAGTCTTACTTAGGCGAAAGTAATTAATATGACCCAGAGTAGAAAGTTCCTGAAGCTTAACCTTTTAGAGTCCAAATACTAAAATAAAGGTATGGAGGTAGGAGCACAATTTTCTCTTTGAGCTGGGACAATACCTCCTTTGTAGGTTGCAAAGGATTTTTCTTCCAGTTCATTTTTCAATTTGGGGGGAGGATAAATTTCATTGGGGAGATAGCTCTTGTTTATAGGTTTGAAGAATTAATACTTTTAAAATAACCATCTGACCCAAAGCAATCTACAGATTCAATACAATGCCTATCAACTTTCAATGGCATTACTTAAAGAAAAAGAACAGACATTACTGAAATTTGTATGGAATCATCAAAGACACTGAGGAGTCAAAGCACTCCTGACAAAAAGGAGGAATAAAAGTAGTGTCATACTCTCAGATTTCAAATTATACTACACAATATAACAATCAAATCATACTGTTTCAGTATGGTACTAGAATAAAAACAGACACACAGACAAATGAAATAGGAATGAAAGCACAGAAGTAAATCCATACTTACACAAGCATTTAGTACATAACAAGAACCAAGAGTATATGATGGAAGGGGGAAAGTCTCCTCAATAAATAGTGTTGAAAAAAATGGATAGTCACATACTAATGAGTGAAACTTATACCACCATACACCAATAAGAATGGCCCATATTAAAAATTAAAAAAAAAAAAAGGAAACAAGTGCTAGTGTGGAATGAACTATTATTTTGCAATCAAAAAGAGAAATAGGATGCATTTGTGATAACATGGATGGAGCTAGAAGGAATCATGCTAGCAGAAATAATCCAGAAAGAAAAAGAGAAATACTGAATCATCTCACATATATGTGGGATTTAGGGGTAACAAACAAACAAAAGACAAGAAAAAATTAAAACTCACAAACTGACAGCAGAACAAAAGCATAAAGCAAAAGAGGGAGCAGTCGGGGAGGGATTGACATAGAAGATTGGGACAACCAGGTTGGGGTAGAACCTTGGGGTATACTGCAATGTAATGTTTTGTATATACAAAATATACAAATACATATACAAATTTCTCATTTTGATTGCAGAATAATATGCCATACCACATCATTCATATATATACATGTAACAAAAAAAGTTTTAAAAAATAGAGTGAAATTGATCACAATAGCCATCATACAAAAAATTAACTCAAAATGGATGAAAGATTTGGATCTAAGACCCTAAACTATAAAATACATAGAAGAGACCCTAAACTATAAAGTACATAGAAGAAAATACAGGAAAACACTCTATGACACTGGCTTCAGGGATGTCTTTGGAGATTCAACTCTGACAGCAAGAGAAGCAAAAGCCTAAAAAAATGCATGGGTCATCTGGGCACAGTGATATATATCCATATGAGATCTAGTCTCAAAAAAAAAAAAAAAAAGAAATGCATGGGTCTAAATCAAACTAAAAAGGCTTTACAGTTAAAGAAACTCCTAAAAAGGAAGAGAGCCTATTGAGTGGGACAAAATGAATCTACATCATACAGCTGACATCCAGCTAGAGGCTAATATTCAAAAGGTACAGTGAACTGATTCAACTCAAAAAGAAAATAGCCCAATCAAAAAATGGTAGAAGACCTAAATAGACATTTCTCCAAAGATGATATACAGATGGCCAGTAAGCATATGAAGAAATGTCACCATCACATGCCATCAGGAAAATGCATATCTAAACTAAAGAGGTAACACCTCAAAACTATAAAATGGTGCATATCAAAAAGACCAGAACAATAAATATTGCTTAGGTATTCAGGAAACCTTCATACTCTGTTGGTGGGAATGTTAATTGGTATAGTCCCTATGGAAAATGGTATGCAGTTTTCTCAAAAATTTAAAAATAGATCTACCTAATAATTCAGCAACTTATCCCACTCTTAGGTAGCTATCCAAGAGATGCCAAAAAATTTTTAAAAAATAAACCAAACAAGCACTAACATGAAGGGAAATACGCATTCCTATGTTCATGACAGCACTATTTACAATAGTCATGTTGTAGTAGACTAATCATAAGCAGGCTAAGCACCCAAGGATGAGTGAAGGAGTGAGAAGATGAGATGTATGTATACAACAGAATATTATTCAGCTTTAAAGACAGAAAAATATTTGTCTTTTGTGCAACATAAATGGAACCTGAGAAGGTTATACTAAATAAAATAAGTCTAAAAGAGAAAAGCAAAACCAGACGAGTTCATTCTTATGTGGACTATGGAAAAGCATAACAAAGGAACAGAAAAATCAAAACAAGCCTTAGAAATATGATTACAGAACTACCCATAGGGAGTTATTTAGGGGAGGGGATTAAGGGACCTACGAGAACATGGTGGAGGATTATAGGTGCTTTGGTGTTGGACACAGAATTGTAACATACATCTGAAGAGGTGTGAATATATATCCTCAAATTATATACAATGTTATAAACCATCGTTAGTGCAATAAAAATAGTAATACCAAAATTAAAAGATCTGATTCCATATATGCAAATTTTGATAAGTAAAATTAAAATCCAGTTTCTTAAAATTCTGTTGTCAGTCTGAAAGACATGTGCTTTTTCAGAAGTGTGCTCTCTGGTAAGCCACTGAGGAAAAGCTTTATTATCAGTAAGGGAGTACTTTACTTAATATTCTTTTATTCCTACCTTCATTCTGTTAGCATTCATAGACAATCACTTCCCCTTTTTGAATGTATGTTCCCTTGAAGTGTCTTGAATTGTTCAAGAGGATTTTTCAAAGAATTTAGAGAAGAGATATGAAAGTATAGGTGTTTGCTGTATATAAAAAAACTCAAAATGGATAAAAGACTTAAATGTCAGACCTGAAACCATACATACATAGAAGAAAACTTGGGGTAAAACCCTCCATGAAGTACAATTCAGAAATTCCTTTCTGGAAAAATCTGTAGTACAGATGGCAAAAAAAAAAAAAAAAAAAGAAGGAAAACATAAACAGATGGGACTACATCAAGCTAAAAAGCTTCTGTACAGCAAAAGAGACAACAGAAAACAACAACAACAAAAAAAAGCCCAACCGAATGGGAAAAAAGTTTTGCCCTCCACAAGAGTGATAAAGGTTTAATAACAAAGATCCACAAGGAACTCACACAACTAAACAAAAGCAAAACAAGAAGCCCAATCAAAAAATGGAGAGAAGAACTAAAAAGACACTTCTCCAAAGAGGAAATACAAATGGCCAACAGGTACATGAAAAATTGCTCAACATCACTAGCAATCAGGGAAATGCAAATCAAAACCACAATGCGATATCACCTTACACCAGCAAAAATGGCCCACATCAAAAAAACAGGCAACAACAAGTGCTGGCAAGAATGTGGAGAGAAGGGAACACTCTTACACTGCTGGTGGGAATGTAAACTGGTTCAACCTCTATGGAAAGCTGTGTGGAGGGCCCTCAAATTAATGAAAATGGAACTACCACATGACCCAGCAATTGCTCTCTTGGGAATCTACCCAAAGGAGGCCTCAATACTTGTACAAAGGGACACCTGTGCTCGGATGTTTACTGCAGCACTATATATAATTGCAAGGACATGAAAGCAACCGAAATGTCTCAAAACAGAAAACTGGATGAAAAAAATGTGTTATACAAACACAATGGACTATTTCTCATCAATTAAAAATGACAAATTGGATGATTTTATGACAACATGGATGGACTTAGAAGAAATCATATTAGCAGAAACAAGTGAGAAAGAAAAAGACAGAAACCAAATGGTTTCACTAATATATGGGACATGGGAAAGATAAGCAAAAAGCCATGAAGAAAAGTCAAAACAAGCCAACAACCAAAGTAAATACAGAACTGGGGGGAGGGAGCGATGGGACAGGGTGGCAATGATCAGGGAGGGGAAGGTTCGAACCCCAGAGAACACAAAGATGTGAAAATTATATATAAATAAATTATTTAATATTTAAAAAATCAGAAATAAATTTTTGAAATAGTTTAAGTTATAAAAAAAAGAAAGTAGAGGTGTTTGGAGAATCATATGAAGATTCATAGTTTGGTCTTTGTGTTAACTTTGTTAGCTGAATATAGACTCCCTACAAGCTGTTAGAGTGCCTCAAAACTGTGTCTGGGTCAAAGACCACACCCAAGCAGAAGACTTCACTCAGTATAAGCTTTTCTTTGGGAATCACCAGCATTAGCACCTCTAGAAGATTATACTTGTCAGCAGTTCTGACTGCTCCCCACACCTACTTTGCTCTAAATGTTAGATTGCTGAGTGACAACATACATAGTGCCTAGTGACAACATACATAGTCTAAGCAATCTAGGAATATTATGCAACAAAACAAATTATCATCATGAAGAATTTCTAATGGCATAACAAAATACTTATGACATAATTTTATGTGAAATGAACTTTAATAAAATTGAACATAGTGTTTTCTATGCTGTTAAGATAAATATTGCTGTGTCTATGTGTAACATACACATAATGCATACATTCACATACGTATTACTAGTGAATAATGACTAGATCTAGATGATAAAGACTTACTGGTGAAGTTTACATTTTTATTTATTTATTTTAGAGACTAGGTCTTGCTACTTTTGCCTGTGGAACTGCAGGCTCTGGTTGCCCGGAGGGCAACAGACTCATGGGGGGGGAGGACCACAGACTCAAGCAATCCCCAGCCTCAGCTTCCCAGGTAGCTGGGATTACAGGCGCGCACCACCACACCCAGCTATTTTTTTGGAACTAGGTCTCGCTATGGGCCCCAGAACTTGAACTGCGATTCCTAGCCCCGGCCGCTTCATAGGCTGAAGCTTACAGGCACGAGCTACCATGCCTGGTCTGATGTTTACATTTTTAAAATAGGTTTTCTAATATCCAGAATAATCTTCAGCAATAACTTCTCCATTTTGATTATAATTGGGGTATGTCAGTTTTGAGGTTATTACCTTTTGAAGTAATTTGTTATGAGGGTAATTTTTTAGATTGCTGGTTGCCTTGCCATTGCCTATTTCTCTTCCTAGTCTCAGTTGGGACTAATACATGGATCTGAACGTTTGCCCTCCAATAGAAATGACTACACATATACATAGAAAGGAAGACTCTCGTGTCTCCCTCCAGATGCAGCCAGATGACAGCTCATTTTTTTTTTTTTTTACTATATAAATGCTTGCTTGCTGTAGATATGCATGAACTCATTGGATTGACCAGCTTGTGCTGCCAAAACAAAATGCCACAAACGGGGAAGCTTAAACAAGAGAAATGTACTTTTCATAGTTCTATAGTCTAGGAAGTTCCAGTCTATTCATTTCCTTATGAGGGTCTCTGCTAGAGGGGCAGTCACCTTTTATCAGGAGTAGACCAGTAGACTGCAGAGATTAATGTCTTAGTATATAAGACTATCATTCTTCCCAGAATTATATGACCCCATCTATATGACCTCATTTAATCTCATCCTATTATTGTATCCTTATAGACTCTATCTTCAAATTCATCTGAGGATTAGGGCTTGAACATAAGTACTGGGGAGGAGGGGTTTAATTCATAGATAAATAACTTGTTTTTCTAGTGAATCATTCCATAAATACTCAAACTGAAGATGAGCTTTATTTCCCAAAATTATCCCTCTGAAAAGAAAGTCATCTTACATTCAAGATAGTATTAAGTATTTGAATGAAGTAGTAGAGTTCCAATAAATTGTTTTTAAAAAGTTCTCAAATGGAGTCTTTCATACAGGCTCCACCCAGGCTCCACACAGAACCTAATACCAGTTTCAACCGCTCCCAAAAGTGTAATCTTAAACCAATCATCTGCAGTTTTTCCCCATTAGCCCCAGTGAGGTAATCTGCATGATAAGAACCCCCTGCCTTCTTCTGGAGGAAAGTGGCAGTAGAAAACAATCTTTTCTTTTTTGCTAATGGAATTGTCCCACCCTCTTTCTGTCTATTAACATTCCATTTTGTGTAAGCTCTTGCCGTGTCTTTCTACTTACTAGATGGAATCTTGCCTGATCCATGAGCCATTTATTAAAGCCAATTAGCTTTCCAAGTCTGTGAATTTTGTTCTTTAACCAAATAGTTTCTTTTAGGCTTTAGAGATCAATTAGATGCTGTAATACTGATAGCCTCCCCTTATCATCTAGAAGAGGTAATGTGTACTGAAGGTAAAATTGTAATAAAAATAAAAAAGATTACCATTTTAAATTTAGCATTTCTCAACACATTTGGACATTCTCTGCATTCCACTGGTAAATTTTTGAAACACTGCAAAATCATCATTTTTATGAATGTGGGTTAAAATAACATAGAGAACAAAATTTTAGGGCATTAACCACTTTCTACTTCCCCACTTCCCATCCCATCCTACTTGGAGAGTCACCTAATCAGTGCTGGAATGAAAAGAATCCATTGGATAACTGACCTCAAACATGCTCTCTTATGATTTACCATTCACTGTATTCTCTTTGAAATATCTATCAATAACATCTGTTTCATTTGCCCTTATATCACAGTTTTCCATTTTAAAAGCTAAGCAGTACCTTGAGATAATTGTATCTTTCTGAAAGATGATTATTATTATGTTTTTGCAGCTTGAACTGAGGGCAATAGATTTGTCAAAGGCAAAGAAACACATTTTTTAAAGCCAAGTGTTGAACACCTGTGGAAGGTCTTGATGTGATCTGATATTCAGTAAAGTCCCAGGAAAATTCAACTCACATGCATGTTTATTTTTTCCTCCACTTTCCCTCTACGTCTGACTATATTTAAAAATTATTTCCTGGATAAATTATTAAAAACATGGCAGAGGGCACAAGGATGGAAGTGCCTTTTTTTCTTTAGAGAACTACATTTAGCTAGAGGCATATTCTAGTTTAAATTTTTATTTACACAACAGTTAATCAGCTTGGTATGTCTTTTATCTAAGTAAATGATCAACAACCCGTTCTAAATATGTTAAGGAGTTCATTTCCATCTGAATTCTCCTGACAAATACTAAAATAGATAACCTTAATAAGGCACTAATGAGATCATTATAACTAGTTTTGTCTGTATTTAAAGCATGGATTTAAGATCTTCATTAATGATTAACTACTGGAAAACTTTATTCAATCCCTTGAGTTATTTTTAAATCTTCGTATACTGTAATTACATATATTCAATCATAAAACTTTCCATGGTTCTGAACACAATTGAACTTTGAATAAGAACAAGTATGTTACAAATCTTGGCTGTTTAAAAGGTTAATCTTTAAACAGATTAAAGACACTGTGATCTTCACCCATTTCACTTTTTTAAATGAGGAAAAGATACTTTACTATAACTAACTCTTTGACCACACTTGTAGGGATTATTCTTTTGAATACTTAACATTTAGTACCCTGAACTTTCTGATATGAGGTGTCCATGAGATCACATAAATAGCATATGTGGTATAATAGTGTAATCTAAGAAGGGGAGGTACCATATTTCCTACCTCACCTAATGAAGGGTGGAGCTGTGTTGGGAGGGAAGCTAAAAAAAGGGATTAGGAGAGTAGATTTGGAAGAGGCACCAGGAGAAAAGTGAAGAAGGCTTACTTGCTTCTCAGTCCTGGACTTGCATTAGGAACCTGGGGGACATGGAAGGAGACACTTGGAAGAGATATAAGTGAGAAACCCCAAGGGAGGGTGACAATAGCAATGTTATCTTGATTTGTATTTTGATTTGCTCCATTTGTCCCAGGACTGACTGGCCCCTTGT
>PVHY01018822.1:0-28538 GCA_004024945.1 Uropsilus gracilis | reverse complement strand
CTGTCTCTAGGTACCAGCTCTCCACAGCACCTTGCTACAACGCCACACTCTCCACGCTGGCCACACTTCTGCCGGCCGCCATGGCTCCTCGTCCCCTCCAGCTCACTCTTCCAGGGGGCTTTCTCCTCCAACTCCCACTTCTGGCAGCTACCCGGACGCCGCTCCTCCGGACACCGCTCCTCCAACTTTTCTCTCTCGTGGCTCCTCGGACGCCGCTCCTCCAACTTTTCTCTCTCACGGCTTCTCCTCCGGACGCCGCTCCTCCAACTTCTCTCTCTCCCCCTCTCGCAGCTTCTCCCGGACGCTGCTCCTCCAACTTTTCTCTCCCGCGGCTTCTCCTTGGGACGGTGCTCCTCCAACTTCTCTCTCGGCTTCTCCTCTCCTCCTTTTTAAACTGCCCCCAGCCAATGGGAGCAGAGTACCTTGTTAAATGCTACAACCTGGAGTGGGGGGGGGGGCGGTTAGGGCCACCCAGTTTCATTTAGACTCCTTCAGCACATAAACTCAGCTTTTGCATACTAAGGCTATGTGTTCATCATCAGCCTACACTAAGTCCATGGACCTGCCACCTCAGCCATGTGTCCAAGCTCATGTCCTCCTGTTATGTCTGAAAGTGGTTTTTCTTTTTATGGGGGGGGACTAAGTCTCACTATTTTTGCCCATGGAACCGCAGGCTCACATTGTCCAGGGTACCACAGACTCAAGCAATCCCCAGCCTCAGCTTCCCAGGTAGCTGGGATAACAGGTGTGTGCCACCACACCCAGCTATTTTTTAGGACAAGGTCTAGCTGTGTTGCCCCAAGAGGGACTCGAACCATGATCCCTACCCCCAAAAGCTTCATAGGCTGAAGCTTACAGGCATGAGCCACTGTGCCTGGCTAATAGTCTGAAAGTGTTAGAAAAAAAAACACAAAAAACTATTGTTCAAAGCTAAAAAGCCAAGCATACAAAAAAAAAAATTCTGAAACCATCAAAAGGAAACTAACAGATTCAGAGAGATAAGGCCAGAACCATGTAACTGCCACAGACGAGGTAGTTATCTGGTCTCTGTCCCAAGACTTTAACTATGTCAAAACATCTGTGTGAAAAATTCCTCTAGGCCACCATAAGAGAAAATAAAAACCCCATTTCCCTATGGATCTGGGTCCTTCTCGCTAAAGTACTGCCACTTTGTTGGCAAGTGCCAGGTTGGACCAGGTCGATCTGAAAATAAAAGAGCTTTTGTCTCTAGCATCTCCTGTGGTTTTTTGTTCTGTATGAAGCTGGTCAGATTCTGAACCATAACACTTCTTCAAAAATGATTGAATCCTTTAGTCTTCCCAACTCTTCTTATATCCTTTGTTCCAGGAATATAATGAAGGATAACATTACATTTTGATGTCCCTCTTGAAATTTAAAATTCTAAAACAACAAGGAAATAGCTCCTTTATTTCTAGCTATTATCAATACATGCCGTCAGCTACATTAATGGCAAGTACCAATTCTAAAAAACAAGGAAGTAGCTCCTTCTTTGTGTGATTATCAATGCGTAGCATCAGCTATGTTAATGTTATGTTACTTTTTCAACAGTATCTCTTACCATTTGTTGGTAGTGAACTGGTGACCACCTCTGAGCATCCCTGTTGTCCATGGCACTCCTGGCGACAGGTTATTGGCACTCTATATGACTGGTGGACACTGACTAGGGAGGTAGCTGGCCCCTGTGACTACATTAGACTCTTTGTTCTTCTTGTGGAATGAACCTCATTGTTTTAAATCCCAAGGTTTCTTGTAATTTTGCCAGCTTGGTGGACTGAAGCTAAGAGATAGAAGGCTACTTCCTTCTTTTGTTTTAGTATTGTAAATCTCACGTATGGCTGAGCATAATTTTATGCTGATTTAACTCCCATGTGTTATTGTTTCAAATATGGTGGGGAAACCATAGTTTAACCACAACAGGGTGTGACTGATGATCCCTTCATCAGGATTCATATTGGGAGGGAGAGCAAAATAAAAGGGATAAAAGAGAAAGGCACAAAGACTAAGGGTGTTAAATCTGATCTGACTTTTTGAGGGGCTTTGATGTGATATGAGCTGATACATCTGGCATCAGGTGTTGGCATTTTGCTTCAGAAAACAAAGGACCCAGGAGTTGTCAAAAAATTTGGGACTCTCAGTCTTCCAGTCTTCAAAGACTGAGAATTGAATGATGGTGGATAAGAGGTGTTAATGATGGAGTGCTGAACTTCCTTGATAGAGAGAAAAAGTGGGAGAGAGTAGCCTGACTTGGACATTGTGTTTGTTGTAGAATTTACTCCATGTTGGCTGGAAAGACCTATTAAGGTGAGGGAGTGGCCCCCAGTACTGGTAATGCTTTAAAATAACAGCTATTGTTCATTGATGGATAGAGACTTGGAGAAAGGAAGTTAAGCCTTCTTGAGAGAAAAGAGTATTAAAGGATCAGCGAGGGGACAGAGGAAAAAGACAGAAAGAGACAGAATAGAGGAGAGAACAGAATTGGAGAAGGAAGGTATAGAGAGGAGTAGCAGGGAGGTTGGAGGTCTCAGAGCTGCTACTGCCGTCTGGGGTAGCAGGGCAGGGAAGGATGCCAAGCTGTGGGCTTCCATCCCCAGCCTGGGCTGGTGAAGAGCCTGGGGGAAGCATGTTGGAGAAACTTGTGACCTGTGTGACTGTCTTGGAAATGTGGCACTTGAAAACTTGGTTACATTTTGAAACTATGAAGCTTAGAAGTCTTCTGGAGAACTGAAGAGAGTTTGCTGTGTTGCTGTTTCAACATGAGATGTCTGAAGTGCTTGTTTTTTTTTGCATTGAGTGAGTTTTGCTGATCCCAGGCCACTTTGGAGTTAGAGTTGAAAGAATGTGGGAGCTGTGCCTCAGAGAAGAATTGACTATGCCATCCTGGTTTTCCTTGTTGGATTTAAATCTGCTTTTGGAGAAGGATCTATGATGCCATCTTGGCTTCTTCTGGCTTGCAGTTAGTGGAGCTGTGTCTTTCAAGAAGGAGTGTGGCACCATCTTAACTCTTATCTGGTTTAAGGTGGGATAGCCACCATTTTGTTACCACACATGGTTATTGCAGCCATATGCATTTTGGACTAGAGACAGGACTGGTGGGTAAAATTACTAAAGCGGTTCCTTTGTGCTCTCAGTGACTCATGTCTAATTTGTCTTTTATTAAGCAAATTTGTTCTTGTGTACTTCTTAAAGTTTATGTGGTCTTGCTACTGCATATGCATGGGCTGGAAAGAACCTGGTGTGTGGGTCAGTTGCTCCTCTTTGTAGGCTTGGGTGAACACCCTGTTTTGTTTGTTCTTTCACCCAATTTCAGACTGAGTGCAGAAGACAAAGACATGAGCTGGCAGTTGTGGACTGAACTGCACTAGGACTGAGGTCAAAAACATGCAGTTCCCTGAGGAACAGTAGTGGGCTCCTTTTCTGATTAAGACACTCATTACTGTAGACTGTTATGTTCTTTTAGTTTTTCTTCTCCTACTTCTCCCTGTGTTTATCTATTCCATGAAAATTTGTTCTCTGGGTAACTGTTTGAATGTGTATGGAAGGAACCCTCATTGACTGATGTTCTTTTAAGATTGAAATTTAAAAGGGGTGATAACAACTGACAGAACTGACCTGTATGATCACTGTCCCTTGATTTGGGTATAGCCTTTTGTACTTGTATTTGTTTAGTTTTGATGTGTCCTATGTGGCTACACCCAGTTACAGTCCTTGTTAAGTTTTGGGGTATCCTCTGTTGACACCTGAATTCAGGTTCTTAGGGCATTGTTGGGAGCTGTATGTGCTCTCATTACTGGCCTGCTTTGATAAAGCTGCTGAAGGTTTGCTTAATTGGAAAATAATACCACCATCAGGTGGAGTAGGTTTGGCTAAGACTTGAGCAGTTTCACAGTTTCAGGGCAAACTACTTTGTTATTGATTGTTGTTAACTATAAACATCTGGTTCAAAATAAAGTCAGTGCCAAAGTCCAGAGAGAGAGACTGTGGGCCACTTTCTGTTGGGAGCTTCTTGACTCAACTATAATCCTTACCCTCCCCTTCGGGACCGTTTGATCACATTGCAGCTGGCTCGCAACGGGGTATGATCTAAGGGAGGGGAATTTTTTATACTGAGTAACATTAGTTATTTTTTTCTCATAATAGTATTGTGAAATAACAAAAATGGAATCATGTTAACCTTTTTTTCAAGGTATTAGATGTCACTTTAAAATCACATATTTTGTTTTTTAGTTACTTTTTTTTGGATTTCATATAACTTATTGAAATTGGGTAAGAAAATAAGACAGTGAACTTAATTAAACTTACAAACAGGAGCAGTTGGCCCTTTAAACTCAGCCATTCTTCAGTTTCATCCTGAAATTGGGTCGAAAAAGAGGGGAAAGCCTCCAACTTACAAGCCACAAGTCTTTATCACCTGTGCGTAGCAGTTGCTACTCACAATGCAGTTTAACAAGGGATCTTTATTACAAGGAAATATTAACAGGGGAAAACAAAAGTCCTTAAAGCCACAAGTGGCAGTTATCTTACCCCAGTCACCATTCTCAGTCCCAAAGACACAGTTCAAAAGGGTGCCCCTTTGTCCCTCCAAACCTCAGAGGTTGGCATTCTGCGAAGTTCAGTCTTTTCCTGGCATCTTCTCTTTTCTACCTCTCTCTCCAGTATCCAGAGCTGCTCCGCTTTTTCAAGGTGCTTCAAACTTTTTTCACAATTGCTGATATACAATCAGCTTTCCAAATTCCTGGCTATCGCCAGGAACCAGCTTTCCAGGCCACCTTGCTGCAGCGTCACACTGGCCACACTGGCCACTCTTCCACTGGCCACCATGACTCCTCACCACCACCAGCTCACTCTTCCAGGGGCTTCTGCCCAGTCTGGGTACTCAGGCTACTCTTTACCTATCTTGCCATTCTCTTCTCTCCTCTCCAGAAGGCTCCACTCCTGCATCTTCAGATGCCAAAATCCATTCCGCTCTCTGCTTCATGTGTCTCCTCGTGCCAATTCTCTTTCAGCTGCTTCCTCCAGCAGCGGAGAAAAGGTGGTGGGAGAGGCACCAAAGGTGGGGGAGAAGCACCCAGTTTCAATCCCAGCCCACACAAGCAGTAGCAAGACCACACTAACCTTAAGATGTGGCAAAAACAGATTTACTTATTAAAAGACAAAATAGACAACAGTCACCAAGGGCACAAGGGACTTTTGATTATCTTACTAAACAGTTCAGCCTCTAGTCTGAAAACTGCACATGGTTCCTTATCCATATGTGTCCACAAATTGGCAGCTTCCCACCTCAAACCAGATGAAAGAACCAAGATGGCATTATTGATCCTCTTCCAAAGGCATAGCTAATCACTTCAAGCCAAATGAAACCAATATGGCGCCATCACTCCTCCTTCAATGTGGGAGATTCAAATCCAATGAATAAACCAGGATGGCATAGTTGCTCCTCCTCCAAAAGACACAGCTCCAACATTCTTCCAGCTTCAACTCTAAAGTGGCCCTAAACCAGACTCATTCAGTACAACAGCAGCAACCACTTCAGACATCTCATGATGAAAACAGCAATATCCCAAGTTCTTTTCATGTTGCCAGACAATTCCCAAACTTCACAGTTTCAAAGTTAACCCAAGTTATCAAGTACCAAACTTCCAAGTCTGATTACACAAGTCACAAGTTTCTCCAATTTGCTTTCCCAGGATCCTCACTGGAGAATGAAAGCCCACAGCATGCCTTCCTTTCCTGCCCTGCAGCCGCACATGGCAGCAGCAGCTATGAGGCCTCCAGAATCCTTTTTGCTTCTCTGTTCTCTCTTCTCCTTCTCTCTCTCTCTCTTTCTCTCGATGCCTTCCTCCTTCTCTGTCCTCTCCTCCTTAAGTCCACTTACACTGCTCTCTCAGAAGAAGGCTTGGCTTCACTTCTCCAAGTCTATGTCATCCCGGTCACAATGGTTGCTATTCCAATGCATTATTACAATGTTGGTGGCCATGCCCCCTCCCAATTTCACCACAGCACCCCTATCATTATGGTTGTCGATGCTCTTGGGAATGCCCCCACTTCCCATGATGCTCCCTGTCTGGTCACACTGCCACCTCTCTTGTTGCTGGTGTTGATCCATGTTTAGCTCTTTGGTCTTCTTCTTTTTTTTTTTTTTTCTGGAGAATTTCATTTTCCTGAGTGAGGTTCTGCATTCTTGAAACATGTAGACTGTTTTGCTCAGATTTCTGGTCTTAAATTTGCATCCAGCAACCAGTTCCAGCTCATTTGGCATCTGTCAGTGCCTCCTTATTTTTGCTGGATGTCTCCTCCATTCTTTTTTCTGTACCATTTTTGCTGCTTGTGAGCTTGAGGTTCTGACCTCTGGCATAAGGAACCTGACCCCCAGCCTTGTCAGTAGAGAAGTTCCTCGATGCCATCAGCAGATCTATTAGGTTTTGGTTTTCAACTCTGCTGTGTGGCTACTGTTATATTGCTGTGGCCTTTCTCCTTTTGTGGAAAAGGGGTGTGTCTTGCTCTTCATGAAGGTATCTCTGAACCAGGATTTGGGTTTCCAGGTCATGGTTATGTTGTAATTACACCTAACACAGGTATAATTCAGTATTAGGTAGTCTCTATAATTGATCTCATAGTCCTGTGTATAGTGGTTCTCTTCATGCTCTTTTTGTATCCTGCCCAGGAGATGTGTGTGTCCAGGGCTTTAATTCCTACACCTCATCTTTTCTGTATCTGCAGTTCATTAGTGTTTTCCTTTTTCCTGATGAAGAATGACTGGAGTGGGAGTAAACTAGAGGAAGTCAGTTGGCCCTACCTCATACCCCATCACCCACCTGCCCACACCCCATCAGTGTGTCACCTGTAGTCACTGCACCAGCCATATAGACCAATGTGGCTGCTTTCATGCTATCTCACATCTGATCACCTCAGGATGGGGCCTCAACCCCTCCCACACACCAGCCAGGAAAGGTGGAAAAGGACCAGTGCTTGAAGGCAGTGGAGCTGTTGGCAAAAACATGGTGGCTGCAGTGCAGGGTATCTCTTGTGGTTGCTACACTGGCCATTCAGGCTGCCTATGTGACTCCCCCCCCCCAACCCAATTGCAAAAAATCAGACAATTTAGAACTGTTCAACAAGGACAGGGTTTGGAGGACCAGCCTGAAGTTGTTGAGGCAAACTGTCTGCCCAGCACCATGAATCAAGTTAATCTTAAGGACTTATTTGGATTTATTAAATGATTCATGAATCAGACAGCATCCCATCTAGCTAACAGAAGAAAGCTACAAAAGACTACAAATGAAGGGTTATTTTCTAGGAGAAAAGGTACAAGATGAAGAAAGAGGATCATTTCAGGTTTAGATAACTTACCTATATAATAAATGTAAAATGATGTTATAGAAGCTAAACTCATCTTCCTTTGGGGAATGAAAAAAGTTTTATCATTGGTGCTGACCAGAAAATTCCATACTACCCAGTTAAGACTACATCCCTGGGGGAAGTTGAAAAGTGAGTTATATTAGGTATTATGTCTTACTAGAATCAACATATCTACATCCATTATGGACCTACTTTTTTCTTTATAGAAGCTTAAAGTTCTGGGGTAAATTGTTTGCATTACTACTTACTGGTATTTAATTTAACAGTATCTACCACAACACTTTGAATAAGTAATTAGGAAAGCAGAAAATGAAAACTGGCTTGGAAGTCTGCCTTTTCTTGCCTGTTATACTACAGTGATGACTGCTAGAGCTCTTTAGTGCTTTCAATACTTTGGGTGTCTTCTAGACAAGGAAACATTTTCTAGACATTTATTTCTCTGCGCCTAAAAAGCTCCAGGGTGTTCATTTAAGGGAGATATACATATATACATACATACAAGATTAGAAAATGACAACAAAAATTAAAATATAAGTTGAATGTGATCTTTTTTACAATTTAAAAATGTATGTCCCTTAGACTTCTCAGAGTCTTTGAATTAGAGGCCACAGAGAAAGGCTGAAGTTGGAGTAACTTGTCTCCACCAAGTGACTATGGGTTAGAGATCTTGCTGGACCAATCTCATCTTCACTACATAAGTGGGCCTACCATAGTTTGATCCCCATGTACCCAGCAACCTGCTGGTCTTCAAGATATGTTAAAATGCACATGAAGTGGCAAATCACTGTAAAATTTAAAAAATTTATAGGAGGCCCTTTGTTTAAATATTGATAGGGTGTTTGTTTTTACTTTTGATTAACTTAAATTTAACTTTTCCACTTTAATGAGGTATACTTGAAAAATAATACTTTAAGTTTAAGGTATTTAACATAATGATATGACATATACATACACTGATAAATGATTACAGTACTCTAGTTAACATCCAATATTATTTACATAAGAGTTACAAATGATTTCCCCATTATATATTTCTGATATATTTAATGATTCATTGAGATTCTTTTAGACCAAGCACTATATCAGCAAGCATCATAGTAACTGTATAATGCATGGAGGTATGGTAGATGGACAAAAGGTCTGGAGTGCTAGGGATCAATTTAATACCATGAAGGAAGACAGTTAAGGGTAAAGCTGGCCTCTGGCTCTAACATGCATCCTAAAATAAAATCATGACTGTCAATATGAAATAATGCTTAAAGAGTATATTACCTTGGAAAATATCAATTATGTGAATAAACCCTTTCACTACTTAATACACTTAAATTGAGCTTCATATAAATGAATAACCTGGGTCTTCAAACTCTAGTCCTGCTCCCTAAAACCCTGGTTCAATATGGCAACACACATCTACAGAGTTGTAAATTTTACCTCTAAATTATATAAATACCATAAATCAATGTTATCTTAATAATATATACATATATGATGGCAAATTAATATATGAAAAGATGCTCCTCATTATTTATCATAAGAGTACCACACCAAATTAAAACAAAAGTGAGATAGTGAATCTGATTGCCACAGCAGAAGTTGTGGGTCATGAGCAGCGTTTTTATGCTCCCTGAGGTTTGTTGGCTCTATTGCATACAGCCTAAAGACTGACTGGTAAAGGCCACTCCAAAAGTGATAACAGCAATGGACATTTTCCTACATCACTCCCATCCTCACCTCTTGAAAATTACTGAAAATCCGGTAGTGAGCCTCAGAAAACACTGCCTACATGTGAGCCTGTGAGCAACTCCAGCTGATCGTGGTGTGATCCAACTAGTTGCAGGTGTGACACTAGCTCCAGGTCCTTTGTGATAGGACAGTGCCATCTTGAATGAATGATATGTCTAGGACTTCTGGATGCTACAGGGACTATCCAAGGTAAAACTGCCAGCCACACGTGAACTTGGAATGTCTCATTTTCCTTATTTATTAGTTAAATAAGCGCAATCGTTGTTATTGTACCCAGATTCTGCTATTGAGCACATGGGAGAGAACCCACAGACCTATCCACAGAACCTGTCCTTACACTTGGCTCTGTCATTGGTACCGTTTTGATGCAATTGTTAATCTACTCAAATGGTTAGAATATAAGCCACTGGCAAAACTAAATGCTAGCATATGAAGCAACAGGCACTCTCACTCATTGTTGCCTATTGGGAATGCAAATAGAAGAAATTTAGCAGTATCTTACAAACCTAATTTACTTGAAAATCTATATTCACACAAAATCCAAAAAGAAAAAAATATTTGTACTAAAACTAAAAAATAATTGCCTAAAACTAGAGGTAGTCTTTGGCAGATAAGTGAATAAATAGAATATGGAGCTCTTATATGATGGAATAAAACTCAGTGATTATAGAAGGAAGCTATAAAAAGATATGGAAGAATCTTAAGTGTATATTGCTAGGTGCAAGAAGTCACTATGCTAAAACCAAATATAATTTATTTTGACTTTTAATATGACTTTCAGGAAAGTACATACCTGTGGAGATATTAGAATGATCAGCGATTACCAGGTTCTCAGAGAGAGGAGCGAGATAAATAAAGCTCAGTGATTTTGGCAGAAGAAATAGTTTTTATTTTATTCTAAGTAAATACATTGTTTATCTTGAAATTTACACTCTAATTTTGTCAAACTAATGTCTATGAACACCTTATGCTATAGTTACGCACAGCCTATGTACTAGTTCATTTATTCTGAAATGATTCAGAAATTCTTCAATGTGTTAGGCATAGTACTTGAACAGCCTATTCTATATGCAGAGTTTCTCCATTAATTGTCTGAGATTCCCTATTTAATGACTCTTCTCAGTCATTAAGTGTCCTAAAATATATCTAATGCTGTTCCTCATGAAGAGTTACTTTATCCTCTGATAGTTTTATATTATATAAATTTCTTCTCATATGACAATTATTAGTTATAGTTATTAGTTTGGGGAGGTCACTTATTAAAATGACCTTGTAAATTACAGCTGCCAGATAAAATCTTGTCAAATACACAAACATCAAATAAATAAATCTTAGTAGATTATGGAACATATATTTAATAATCTTAGGGCTCAAGCTCATAATAAATTTGTCTATAATTTCATATCTACATTTGGTGCTACCAATCAATTGTTCTTTGCCTGATGTTCATAAAAGTTGAGTATACATACCAAAGTAACATACCAGAGTTTGAAAAAAAAAAAAGGGCTTTATTAAAGCTACCTAGCAAGACAGTAAGAAGAATGATTTAAACTTGCTTCTCTGAAGATAGGACTTTCAGCAATATTTATGTAGTTGAGGAACAAAAAAAGTATAAGTAGGTTGATAGAGTCTGACTGGTTACTTTTTGCTGAATCATAATGTAACTTTAATTTTTATCCAGAACTTAGTACATTTTCCTTTTTAATATTTTCCAACAAATCATAAGCCAAATATTTTAGCTAATTTTTATAGTTATTTTTACATATGGGTAATAAAAAGTTATATATAGGGCAGTAAACTCCTGGGTCTGTGCTGTGAGATAAAATTTATCTACATATGAAAAATATTTTTTTTTTGTTTAAAATGGGTACAGGTATTTTGTCCCATTGATTTTCACAAGTGTTCTTGTTCTCGCAAAAGAAGCACAAGCAAAAAAATGACAACCACCCCCTCGTTTTCCCACACTTCAGTTGGTATATTCCTCAAACTGGAAAGATTATGATGACAAATCTGACTACTTTCTGCTGAAACATGACATTGGTTGGTGCTTAAGGAATGGTAGTGTTTCACCTATAATTATAGATATTTACAACTTTAACATATGTATTTGGGAAATAGAATGAGAGACTTAAGCCATTTCTTTGAAATAAGCTAAGATAACATTTTTTACTTATTTATTTTTTAAGGAAATCCAGTTTTTATAAAGGAGTCATGAATGTAGAGCAACCAAGATATTTCAATAGTTTATGCATACAGGTTATTTACAGGCAAAATAATGTAGGTCGAGGTTATTAACAAAAGAAGAGACTTTTCAGGTACAAGCATCTCTCAGGGAAGGGGCAGGGGATTTATAAGTGGCTTATTCCTGGTGCTAATTAGGAAATTCCAGGTTGATTGGTTAGGGATTGGAAAATATTTTCAAGCTCTATTGATATATATTCTGCACATATTATAAAATGAACAAGTTTTAAGTGTACAGTTCATTCTAGCTCTATTGATGGATATATATATCTCCATATATATAATGTCATTGTGTGTCCCAGGGTTCTCCCATTTCCTTCACACCCACTATCTTTCTTAATCTTGTGTGCCCTCCACCTCCCCCCTCTTGCTGTATGGTTCGATTGTTTCTAATTTTTCTTATTCGTTTGTTTGTTTTTTCCTACATCCTTCATATAAGTGAGACCATCCCATATTTATCTTTTTCTTTCTGGCTTGAAATAAGCTAAGATGGCTGGTCATGGTGGCGTGTGTTTGTAATCGGCAGCCTAGAAAGCCTTAGCCGGAACCAGGGATTGCGATTCAAGTCCTGCCCCAGGAACATAAAGAGACTAGTTCCAAAAAAAATAGCTGGGTGTGGTGGCTCACGCCTGTAATCCCAGCTACCTCGGAAGCTGAGGCTGGGGATTGCTTGAGTCTGTGGTACCCCGGGCAAAGTAAGCCGGTTTCACAGGCAAAAATAGCAAGAACCTAGTCTCCAAAAAAAAATTAAAAATAACAATAATAATAAGCTTAGATAACTTTAAATGTCTTAAATAACAGATATATAGCCTTAGGGTTATGAGAAATATTAATAGTTGCAATCTGTACCTAAAAGTGGTGAGGCTATATATGTTTGTAGAAAGTACAGAGAAAAAAACAAAGGACTATTAAAGGTACATGTATTTTCATTATAAAAGACAAGGGAAATTGGCTCATAAATTATTAGGATTGTCTTGATTTTTTCTTTTTTCTTTTTTCTTTTTTTTTTTCCTGAGACTAGGTCTAGCTCTGTTGCCAGGGGTAGGCCTGATTCTGTGGACTGAAATGATCCCCCCGTTTCAGCCTCTGAAATAGCTGGGATTACAGGCACCCACCACCCACCTGGATGCTTTTTTGAGACAAGGTCTCCCTTTATTGCCCAGAGTAGTCTTGAAACCGCAAACTCAAGTGAGGCCTCTTGCTTCCCAGTGCTTGGACTACAGGCACATGCCACCACACCTGGCTTATCTTGATATTTTCTTCTGCAGAATCATTTTTAGGTTAGTCAGAGGTTTGTAGGAATGCTCAGAATTTGATAGGTCCTCAGACAACTTTCTTGCTAACTGGTCAATTAAATCTGTTTATCTCTAACTGTCCATAAATATTAAGTCCACACACTGGGTTTATAGAGTAGTAACTACACATAAGCACTATGCTTTATTCAGGAGTCATGAATCTAAGGCAAACTTAGCAGAGAAATGTGTAACTAATATAAGCTTCTAAATTATTGCCTATTGAAACTTTAATTAGATGTTAGTTCTTCCACATTAGAAGAACATGTATAAAAAACTGTACAAATTTTGCAGGATTTCTTTTTAGCAATATAATAATTTTTCAAATTACATTAAAGATAGCCTGAAGGTTGGGTCTCACACCAACAGTTCATAAGAACTCAATTGGAGCTTTAGGGTTTTTGAGAAGTTTCACATTTTGCAAACTGAGTCATTTTAATGTTTTTTGCATAACTAGTCTTTCAGTCCTGAGAATAATTAAATAAAATTATTGGTTTTAATTTGTAAAGTCTATTCTGAAGTTGGACCAAAATTTAAGCTTAAAGTGTACAAATAATAACAAGTGACATTTCTATGAAATAAGTCACAAGGCAGTTGTGAGTATTAAGGGAAATCAGTCAAGATTTGGGGGCTGAACCATCTTGTGAAACAGTGAGGAAAGATATTAGTTTCCCATTGCATTTTTATATGATCAATTATTTAGAAAAACAGAAACCACCACGTTTAGGTACAGCAATTATGGTGAATTTTCTGAACTTTTCAATCCAAGTAAAAAATGTGGGGAGGAAAACAAGAAATGTTAGTTTGGAAAGTCATAGTCGAATATTAGAAAAAATAGAATCTATTCCAGTTCACCTAAAACAATTATAAGCTGGCTATGAATACAGCATTGTTAAATTAAACCTTTTCTGTGAGCAGAATTGAAATATTAGCTTTGTATACTTTACTTGCTGCCCTCGATATATAAGAAAACTTTTAATATTCTCAATCAGTTTTTCTGTTTAGATTAAAATCTGAAAGTATTAAGAATACTAGAATGTAATATCCATGAAAAGATACATTACTGGTGACATTTTTCTTTTCATGTTTACCTCAGTTCTATGAAATAATGACAGTAAAATCAATTCATTTGTAAATTAAATCAGGTTCCAGAAAGTGTATTTTTTTGTATAAGCATTTTAAAATGTAAATATAACCATATAAAATTTGCCTTACTGAAACTTTTCATAAGGAATGGTCTCTAAGATTCAGAACTATTAAGTTCTTACCATGAAGCTCTGCTACTGATACCTTTATCTTTGGGTAAGTTCCTCTTTTATCAGTGTCACCCAGAAGTCCTAGAATTCAAGGTGACTTTCCTTACACATTTGGTAGACCCTCCGGAATCCTGAAAGCAAGGTGTTTAACTTTGTTTCAAGTTGATTGTTCAATCTAGTTCTTGAAAGTCATCTGATCTCAAAAATGGCCCATTAGTTAAAGTTTTTATAATACAATCATTCTTCCAATCATCTGTCATGGTATAAAAAAATCTTATATTTAATGTGAGCAATCACATTGCTATTAAAATGAGAATATCTGTTAAAAGTTTTCTTATATATTGAGCAACACAAGGAAAGAAAACAGCTGAATATTTTAGCTCTGCTCACAAAACAGATATAATTTACCATTGCTAGAGTTCAAATCAGCTTAAGATAGAGAAATAACTTATATCTGGATAAAGCAAAATATGAAAGATGAGAAATATTTTAAACACAAGTGAATTTTGCATTATACTCGTCCTTTATAGGTGATTCAGTCCATGTAGTTCTCAATTATTAGCAACTTTACTAGTCTAATCGTTTTCAAAAGCTCTGCAATTTATTTTCTTCAATTCCATGATAGACCTCCGCTTCTAGAATATTTGTCAGAATCATTTCCCTATATATTTTTTCTGAGTGCAAAACATTAGAATAAACAATGGTTTCTGTAAGTAGCAAAATACTGAATAATGACTATGATTAAGGTTTTGGATGACAGGAAATCATGTTAAACATGTTAAGAATGTTAAATATTTTTCCTATGTAACAACAATTTGCATGATGTTTTTATTTTTTATGCAGGTAACATTGATTTACAGCACTGTTTATGATTTATGAATAGATTCACAACTTTTCAGAGGCATGTTACTACATTATACCACCATTATAGCATGCATAATCTTTCCATAGACCAAAGGACAAATTGGCACTTTGTTTAACTCCAACCTCCCCTTCTGGTAAAATCAATTCTTTTTGCAGTTTCCAAGATTGTCTATATCTCATTTTATATTCCTTCATTTGATTTTTTACATTCCATATGAGTCAAATCATCTGGTAAGTACCAAATATCTTTCTCCTTCTGAATTATGTCACTTATTCACCTTCTGAATTATGTCCCCTTCCATTCCATCAATGTTGCTGTAAATGCAAGTGTTCCTTGGCTTTTTTTTTGTCTCTCTCCCAAGCCTCATGTTCCTCTGTTTTAATAGATGAGTATATACATACTAAATTTTCTTCATCCACTGCCTTGTCATTGTATATTTGGTTTGTTTCCATAACTTGACTATTCTGGAAAGTGCTACAATGAACTTAGGAGTACATGTAACACCTTTTATTTAGTGTTTTTGAATGATTTGATTTAATATCAATGAATAGACTTGGTGGGTCATATGTTATATCTATTTTTTAATATTTTGAGTTTTCCATAGAGATTGAAATAGTCTACATTCCCACCAATAGCATACAAGGATTTCTTTTTCTCCACATGATTTTTTGTTTTGTTTTTATGACATGGGTCCAATCTCAAGGGAGTTGTTTTTTAATAGTAGGTGAGATTTTCATTTTAAATGATAAATGATGTTGAACACTTTTTCATTTGTCAATTCTTTGGAGAAGTGTCTATTTAGCAGTTTTGCCATTTTATATGGGTTATTTGTTCTGCTTTGTTGAATTGTATTAGTTCTACAACTACTAAAATCCTCTAGACATAGACTTTTGTTTGAGGGAGATTTTTAAGTATATTTTAGTTTCTTTGATATAATTGATTTGTTTACATTTTCTGTTTCTATCTGATTCAATCCTTAATTTTGTGTTCTCCTAATTTCTTCATTTCTCCCAGATTTACCAATTTATTGGCATAAAATATTCATAGTATTCTCTTGTGATTTATGTTTTTGAGAGGTTATAAACTCTCTTTTCTTATTCTATTTATTAGTTTTCTCCCTTATTCTGTCTGTGAACTTAGCTAATAATTTGTCTATTTTATTTATTTTGTTTTCAAACAGCCAGTGTTGGTTTCATTGATTTTTCAAAACATTTGTCATCTACTTTATCTGTTTCTGCTAATTTTTATTTCTTTCCAATGGCATTTGGTCTTGATTTACTTCTTTTTCTAGTTCCTTAAAGAGTAGGTTCAGATTATGAGTTCTTATTTTTTTGATGTGGCATGTATTGTTATATACTTCCTTAGCAGAACTGCTCCTGCTATATCCTACAACTTCTGGTAGGCTCCAGTTTTCATGTCTGTTTGTCTCCAGGTATTCTTAAATATTCTTCTTAGATAGCCTCATTATCCCAATAGTCATTCAGGACTATGCTGTTCAGTGTCCACATATTTGATGATTCTCCTGCTCTCTTGTTGTTGGTGATTTTTATAATAATCATGAATTTACTAACACTTGTTTTGTGACCCAATATATGGTGTACCCTTAAGACTATCCATGTGTATTTTTGAAGAATGTATACTAAGCTTTTGTTATTATTAATACTAAGTATATTGCTCTAATCCCACATTTAAAACTTTATTGATTTTCTGTCTGGTGGATCTATCCTTGATACAAGTGGCATGTTGAAGTTGAAGTACTTAGCTATGACCATTGTGCAGCAACTATCTTTTTATATTTGTTAAAATTTATCTTATATATTTTGATGAGTGTTCTGTATATCTGAGTTATTGATCACTTAACCATTGTACAATGTTCATTGCTGTTTCTTGTTAACTTTTTACCTGGAAGTTTATTTTATCAAATACAGGTGAAGTTTATTTTATCAAATACAAGTGTGGTTATCTTTGCCTTTTTGGAGCAAAGATTCCACTTGTTTGTGAAATTATTTTCTGCTACTTACTTTGAGCTTATTTTTTACTATCAACCTCATATTTGTCTCCTGGAGACAGCAGAGTTGGATTTCCTTTTCTGATTCAAACAACTCTTTTGTGTGTTTCCACTGATGTGTTCAGTACACTTACATTTCAATTGATTAGCAACACTTGAGGGTATGCTACTGTCAATTTGTCTTTTCTTTTTCTATTTCTTTATATCCTTTTAAAATAGTTTATTTTAATTTTTGTCACATCATGGTAGTAACCATAGTTCTCCCACCATCATGTCACCTCTGAACAGTTACCAATTTCCTTTGTGTTTATCCCTCCCCTGTTTTGAACCTTTCCCTCCCCCCTACTTTGCTGTGCACTTCAATTCTATAGTCAGCTAGTTCATTTTAACTATTTTTTATCCTTTAGTTTAATTTATCTATATCCCATATATAAGTGAGAGCATATGGTATTTATCTTTTTCCTTCTGACTCTTTACAGCTAGCATAATCCCTCCAACTCCTTCCAAGTTACAAATAATGCATTATCTTCTTTAATAGCTGATTTATATTCCATTGTGTAAAAATAACACAACTTTTTAACCATTTGTCTACTTTGGGGCATTTGGATAGTTTTCATATCTTGGCTATTGTAAATAGTGCCACAGTAAACATAAGAGTGTAGATTTCCTTTTGAATTAGTATTTATGTGTCCTTTGGGTAGATTCCCAGGAGCAGAATCCCTGAATCACTAAACCTGACAGATTTAGGTTTAGTGTAGTGTAGTCCCAGCTGTTCACTAAAGCTGAATCTGTCAAGTTTAGTGTAGTGTTTTAAGAAATCTTTACATAGTTTTCCATAGTGGCTGGACCAGTTTACAATCCCTCCACATACTCTCCAGCATTTGTTGCTCCCAGTTTTTTGTTTGTTTTTTTTTTAAACGGGCCATTCTCAGTGGTGTTAAGTGGTCTCTCATGGTTTTGATTTGCATTTCCCTGATTATAAAGGATGTTAAAGATATTTTCATATGTCTTTTGGACATTCATTTCTTCTTTGGAGAGGTATCTTTTAGTTCTGTGCATTTTTTCATTGGATTATTTCCTTTGTTTTTGTCAATTTGTGAAAGCACTTTGTAAATCTTTGCTATCGCATATGGTAAGAAAATACTTTCTCCCATTGAATTAAGAATCTATTTTAAAATTGTCTCTCTTGCTGTAAAGAAACTTTTTAGCTCAATGTAGTCCCAGCTGTTCATCTTTTCATCATTTCTTTATTTCTGGAGATGAGCTCTCAAAGCAGTTTCTGAGATGTGTTTCCTGGAGTGTTTTACCTGTTTGGACTTTTCCTCCTGGACTTTTGCTTGTTTTCTCTATTACCCATATGTTAGTGAAGCCATTTGGTTTCTGTCTTTTTCTTTCTAACTTGTTTCTGCTAATATTTTCTTTTTAACTTGTTTTAATTTTCTTTCTAACTTGTTTCTTCTAGACACATCCACAACAAATTCACCAAATTTGTCATTTTTAATTGATGAGTAATATTACATTGTGTATATATATCACATCTTTTCCATCCATTCACTTGTCTTGGGACATTTGGGTTGTTTCCATGTCCTTGCAGCTATAAATAGTGCTGCAATAAATATCCAAGTATATGTGTCCTTTTGTATAAATATTGGGTCAAATGGTTATTCTATTTTCATTAGTTTGAGGGTTCTCTACACACTTTCCATAGTGGCTGGACTAGTTTACATTCCCACCAGCAGTGTAAGAGCGATCCTTTCTCTCCACATCCATGCTATCACTTGTTGCCTACTTTTTTTTTTTTTTTTTTTTTTTTTTTTTTTTTTTTTTTTTTTTTTTTTTTTTTTTTTTTTTTTTTTTTTTTTTTTTTTTTTTTTTTTTTTTTTTTTTTTTTTTTTTTTTTTTTTTTTTTTTTTTTTTTTTTTTTTTTTTTTTTTTTTTTTTTTTTTTTTTTTTTTTTTTTTGATGTGGACCATTCTTACTCTGGTAAGTGGTATTTCATAGTGGTTTTGATTTGCATTTCCCTGATTACTAATGATGTTGAGTATTTTTCCTTGTGCCTGTTGGCCATTTGTATTTCTTCTTTGGAGAAATGTCTTTTAATTCCTCTCCCCATTTTTTGACTGGGTTTCTTGTTTTGTTTTTGCTAAAGTGTATATGTTCCTTGCGAATCTTTGTTATTAAACCCTTATGGTTTTTGTGGGGGGCAAAGTTTTTCCCTATTCAGTTGGATTTCTTCTTGTTTTGTCTGTTTTCTCTTTTGCTGTACAGAAGCTTTTTAGTTTGATATAGTCCCAGCTGTTTATGTTCCCCTTCATTTTTTTGCCATCTGTGAATATGTCCAAAAATGGATTTCTGAAGTATGATTCATGGAGGGATTTGCTTAAGTTTTTTTTTCTATGCATTTTATGGTTTCAGATATTACATCCAAGTCTTTTATCCATTTTGAGTTGGTTTCAGTACAAGTTGTTAGGGTATTGTCCTGATCCATTTTTTTGCATGTCTTGATCCAGTTTTCCCAGCACCATTTATTGAACAGGCTCTCCTTGTTCCAATGTAAGCTTTTCACTCCCTTGTCAAAGATTAGTTGACTATATATGTGTGGTTTTATTTCATCACACTTATACCAGAACCAAATAAAGACAGTACTGAGAAAGAAAACTATAGACCAACTTCCTTATGAACAGCAACACAAATTTTAAACAAAATCCTTGCAAATCAAATCCAATGATGCATAAAAAGCATTATTCACCATCACCAAGTGGGTTTTATTCCAAGGGTACTAGGATGGTTCAACATCTGGATCAATTAACATAATCTACCACATCAACAAGAAGAAAACCAAAAACCACATGATCACATCAATAGATGCAGAGAAATTATTTGTAAAGACCAACACCCGTTCATGAATTAATTCTAATTAATTAGATTTCAGAGTTAGTTTTTTAAGTTCAACATTGATACATCCATTTCTCCTTCTGATTTCACTTAACCTCTTTTCTTACAGTTCCATCAATGTTGCTGAAAATAACATGTGTTTATATATTTTAATATATGACTAATGTTCCATTGTCTATATATACCACCTTTTCTTGATTTGTTCATCTGTTTAGGGGAGCTCAGGTTGATTCCATAATTTATCTAATTTATCTATTGACAATAAAACTGTAATAAAAATGGAGGTATAGATTTCCTTTCAAATTAATGTTTCTGAATTTTTTGGGTAAAGGTTTAGGTGTGGAATTACTGGGTTATATGGCAAATGCATTTTTAATTATTTGAAAGATCTCCATATGGTTATAGATAAGGGCAAGCCATTCTATATCCCCACCAATAGTGCAAGAGAGTTCCCTTTTCTATAAATCCTTGCCAGAACTTGTTGGGTTATATGAGTTCTTTGTAGATCTAACATACTAGTACCTTCTCAGATATAGTGTACAAATAATTTCTCTCATTCAGTAGGCTGTCTTTTCATTTCAGTTACAGTTTCTTTATTAAGATTAGTGAGTTTGGGCAATTTAAGGTGATTATTGATATTCCTTTTTTTTTCTATCATTTCTACTTTTTAAGGCCTTACTCTACTTTTTGTCTAGGTTTCATTTTTGTCTTATATGTTACTGTAATAAATTGTTTTGTTCTGAAGAGTTTTGCATACAATTTGCAATTTGTGTGACCTATCAGATGATTTGGCCTCCAATTCATTCTAATGGACAACATTGGTACTCTCTTCTCCCCAATATTATATTATTTAGGTATCTGCTGCCTCTCTATTCATTGTTCTGTTGATTTATAATAACTCCTTTAAGATTCCTTTAATGTGCAATTTGATGTAGAGAAAATATTTTAGTTTTATTTTTCAGTGAAGACCTTGATTCTTCCTTCTATCTTGAAAATTAATATTAATATTGCAAGGTAAAGAATTCAAGACTAGAAACTTCTACTACACTAAATTTCTCCTGTCAATCTCTTTGTGTCTGTAATATCCATATTAAAAAGTCATCTGACACTCTCATGGTATTCTCTTATAAGTTAATCTTTTTTTCTCAATGTTTTTAGTTTTCTCTCTGTTTCAACAGTTTTATGTTAATGTGTCTTGGTGTGTGTCTGCTTGATATTATTTGGTTTGGAATTTTATTTTGTTTGGGTTGTCTGTATAAAAATGTTGAACTGTTTTCCAGAATGAGGCGGTGTTCAGCAAATATTTATTTAGATAAAATTTCTGTGCCTTTTTTTTCTCTTCTCTTTCTGAGACTCTCATTATATAGATGTTATTTCTTGTTAAGTTAAGGATTCTTAAACTATTTTATTATTTAAATGTTTTTCTCTGTTCTATTTGTATGACCTCCATTACTGTGCTATTGAGTACATTAATTCTCTGTATTGCTTATGTGCATATACTGTTATATCACTTAATTTTATTTATATACTATGTGTCATTGTGTACTTAAATTACTTGACTTTTGTAAATACTGTTACAATGAACATAGAAGTTCATTGGATTTGTATTAATGTTTTTGCATACTAAGGTATATTCCTACAAGTGGAATCTCTTGATCATGTCATCTGTAGTCTTAATTTTTTATAATCATCAATATCTTTTTCCTAAGAGCTGTACCAATCTATATCTACATTAACTGTGTATGAGGGTGCCCCTTTTTCCACTGTATATTTCTGGTCAATTTGATGTCTCGTTCCATTCTAAGGCAGTGTTTTTAATTTGCATTTCCCTGGTATAAGTTATGGTGAGAAATTTTCATGTGTATTTGTACTTATCTGTAGTTTTATGGAAAATTGTCTAGTGTTTCTGCTATTTCTTGATTGGGTAATTTGTTTTTGTTGCTGTTAAGTTGCATGAGTTCATCACAAACCCTGGATATCAGTTCCTTCTCTGAGGTATAATATGTGAATTTCTCCCATTAGGCAAAGAGTTTTGTTCTAATGACAGTTTATTTAACTCTGCAGAAATTTTTAGCTTGATTTGGCCCCAATTGCTACAAATGTTTTTGTTTTTCTTTATGTTTGAGATGAATCTACAAAAACATCTCTAAAGCCAAAATCACTTTTTTTGCTTATGTTTTCTTCTAAATATTTTACTGTTTCAAGTTTTATCTTGAATCAGTTTTAAGTTTATTTTTGTAAATGAGATGAGATAATTCTCTAGTTTCATTATTTTTTGTACAGTTTACCAACTTTAATTATTGAAAAGAATTTCCTTTGTTCAATGTATAATTTTGACTCCTTTGTCATAGATAAATTATTCATAGAGGTGTGGATTTATTTTTGGATTCCTAATTGTATCCCATTAAAATTGGTTGCTATTTTTATTGTTATACCACATTGTTTTGATTGCTATAGATTTGTAGTATACAGTTTGAACTCTTTAAGTATAGCTATTTCTTATCAAAATTTTTATCAAAATTTGTCCAAGGCGAATGTAGCATTCAGTAGATTTCAGTAATATTTGTTCTATTTCTTTGGAGACTATCTTTGAAGTTTTCATAGTGATTGCATTAAATATGTATGTTGTTTTGGGTAAAAAGGCCATTTTAACAGAGTTAATTATTCTAATTGGTGATCAGAGAATACTTTTACAATTTTAAAGTCTTCTTATATTTCTATGTACAGTCTCACAATTTTCTTTGTACCAGTCCACTTTCTATGATAAATATGCTCCTAAGTTACTCTTTTAATGCAAGTGTAACTGAGATTGGTTTCTTGATTTCTTCCTCCTATAGCTTCTTGACTGCATTGAAATGCAATTGATTTTTATAAATTGATTTTGTAGCGTGCCCCTATAATGTATTGAATTATTAATTCAATTTGTTTTTAGTGGTGTCTTAATATGTCAAATTTACTTCACTTGGGAAGATAATTTTAAAATCAAAACAGTTGTACCCCTCTTCTCCATTTTTACATCACCTAATTCAGAGCTTCTTACTTTCATCTTATTCACATACATACCCACTTTGGCTTCCTTTATCCATCTTTCCATAGTGCATTTAGACTATCCATTCCAAAAACTAATCACAATCTTTTCAAATACCTGCTCAGCACCTTTAATCACACACTCAAAATGCAAGTCCAGACTTCTTCTCTGTCTATCAGACTCACCTTTGATGGTGTTGACACCATTGTCTACTCCAAATCTATTGAAATATTTACAGTTCTTTCAACATTTTCTACTTTTTCTTATTTCTAAGGACACAGTCCTTATTTCTAAGGATGCAGTCTTTCTTATTTCTAAGGACAGTCTTTCTTATTTCTAAAGACACAGTCTAACCTATCTGAAGACCTGCGCTTCTTCCCTTAATCCTGTTTTCATGATTTAAATCCTTTTCAATTCCAAATAGTATGATAGAACTCACTTCATAGTATAACTTTTTCTGGACTATTTATGACTAACTCAAATCCTTTCTAATGCACTCTTATGATCCATTTCTTAATTTCAGTGATAACACATTTCACACATGGCATATTTGTTTTCTTGTTCCTTTCTCAATAGATTTTAGATATCCAGTGACATGGCCTTGTATTGTATCACTGTACCTCTAAGAACCCTCTATATTGTTTATTATTATTATACTCATTACTATGTGATAACAACTATAGAGTCAAATATATAATTGAAATTTATGGGACCTTCATGAAGTTTTATTGTAGCCAGAAAATGACAAATAGTTTCTCTGAAAACTATTCTGGTAATTTTCATTTTCACTGAATATGTATAACATTTGCTTTTAAAGAGCATTAAAGCCAAAGGAAGATCTATACCAAATAGATCTCTATGGAACACTGGATTGGATGGATTGTTTGCATGGATTGTTTTCCAAAATAAATCATATTTCAGGGCATAAGGTAAATAAATGGATACACAAAGATCAAAATAGTTCTAAGTTTTTTTCTCTGATCATAAAGTCACCAAACTAGAGATCAACAATGAAAAAAAAAAAAAGGTGTCTGCTACATGGAGACTGAACAGCATTCTACTGAAATGACCATTGGGTAAATGAGGAAATTAAAGAAGAAATTAAAACTTACATTGAAACAAATGATAAAGATGACATAACATTCCAAAATATGAAGTTCAGCAAAAGCAGTACTTAGGGGCAAATTCAGTACAATACAAGCCCATATTCAAAAGCAAGAAATAGCCTAAAGAATTAATCTAGTCTCACAATTCAAGGAACTAAAAAAAGAGCAACAAAAAATATAAAACTCAAAATAAGACAGGAAACAAAAATCAAAGCAGAAATAAGTGAAATGGAGACCAAAAACTAAGTCCAGAATCTAAACAAAACCAAAAGATGATTCTTTGAAAAAATTAAAAAAATTGATAAACCACTAGCATGGCTCACAAGAAAAGAAAGGAGAAAACTCAAATAAATAGGAACATATATGAATAATGAGAAATTATAACTAACAGAGCAGGAATCAAAAGGATAATAATAGATTACTGTGAGCATCTATATGCAAACAAATACAGCATCCTAGATGAGGTAGAGATAGACAAATTCTTAGAACTACACAGACATCAAAAATCTAAATGACATTCCTTAAAGAAATAGAACAAAAATTACTGCTTTTCATATGGAATAATAAGATTTTGAATAGCCAAAGCCTTCCAGACCAAAAGGAGAACATGGTACTGAAACAAAAACAGAACAAGGGAACAGAACTGTAAGTCAAGAAATAAAGCCACACAGGTGTGGTCAGTTAATTTTTGACAAAGGGGCAAAAGCATACACTGGTAATATTATAGCCTCTTCAATAAATTGCTGGAAAAACTGGACCACTACCTGCAAAAAAATGAACCCAGACTACTCCCTCATACTATGTACAAAAACCAACTGAAAATGGATAAAAGGCCTGGTTATAAGACCTAAAACCTGAAATACATGGAGGAAAAAATGGGCAAAACACCCCAATACTTAAACTTCAGAAATTCCTTTCAGGACATATCTACAAATGGTAAAAAAATAAAGGAAAACATAAACAGCTTAGACTACAACAAATTAAAAAGCTTCTGACAGAAGAGGAGACAATAATCAAAACAAAAAGAAACCCAGCCAAAATGGGGAAAAATTTCTGCCCTACACACAAGTGAAAAGGGTAAAGATCCACAAAGAACTCACACAGTTTAACACAGACAATACCAAAGGTCCATTAAAAAATGGGGAGAAGAATTATAAAGACATCTCTTCAAAGAGGAAATACAAATGGTTAATAAGCAAATGAAAAAATGTCAACATCACTTTTAGTCAGGGCAATGCAAATCAAAACCAAAATGAGACACCACCTTACGCCAATAAGAATGGCCCATATCAAGAAAATGATCACAAGTGCTGATATGGATGTGGAGAGAAAGGAACTTTTTTACATTTCTAGTGGGAATGCAAACTGGTCCAGTGTGGGAAGTGGTGTGGAGGACCCTCAAACTACTGAAAATGGATCTGCAATTCCACTTCTGGTAATCTACCTGAAGAATACAAAAGCACTCATTCATAAAGACACCTGTAGTAGGATATTAATTGCATCACTATTTACAATAGCAACAATCCAAACGCCCAAAAACAGATGAATGGATCAGAAAGTTGTGGTATATGTACACAATGGAATATTACTTACTAATTAAAAATGACACATATGAGGTATATGTGATAACATGGATGGCTCTAGAAAGAATCATGGTAGAAAAAATAAGCCAGAAAGAAAAAGAGAAATACAGCATGATCTCACATATATGCTGGATATAGAGAAAACAAGCAAAAGGACAAGTAAATTTAAAATTAGCTTTCTAAACAGAAATGAAACATTGAGCAAGAGCGGTGGAAGGGGGTAAAACTGAGGGAGGAGTAAGCACAAGAGATTAAACTGATTGTTCGTTGGGGACAAGGTGGTGGGACAACCCTGGGGAATATAATGATGTAAAATATATATATGCAATTAAATAAAAAATGTTAGCTATTAATGCTCTTATGCCTCATTTTAGGCAAATAACATAAATAATTGTTTAATCTGCCTCTCTGATCTATAAGTTAAATATTAAGAGCTTTTTTTTTTTATAGTGTCAAGCACTTTGTCATTGCTAACTGATGCACTATTTGGTGGTTTGTGGAACCTATCAATAAACAAGTAAATAAAAATGATCTAAATAGTGAAAGACTTTAAGCCATAAACTTCAATTCACTTAAAAAATCTTAAATCCTATGTGAAATACATGAATTGAAACTACTCAAGGAGTACAAGAATTAGATATTTTTATGTCTATAATAAATGCATTTTTGAGATCTTTCAGAATATCAATCTGGCATTTTTATTTAAAAGTCCAAATTTTAAGACAGTCATCACTAAAATATTTAACAAAGATGAAAGTTTCCCATATACATGAAAGTTGTTTTATTTATGTCATCATTGTTACATATAACCAAAGGTCAATATTATTTCTGCTCATATGCTTGCATAATTTATACAAAATAAATATCATGCATGTTTATCTAAAATATACTGCAGTAGTTTCCCTGATTATTTCTGCAAAGGAAGTATTCTGGAAAAAATTAAAGCTTTAAATAAAAACTTTTAGGTAATTAAAGTTAATTTGTTATAAATGGGCTTTGTGTGACATATAGACAAAAAATAAGACACTTGCTGTCTGGAAAGCCCTTCTGAGGAGATGATCTAAAGGAACATAGAGGAGGTTTATGAATGTTGGTGGGAGGTAGCTCTGAGCATAAGGCTTAATAAAAAACAAGGAATGGAGTCTGGGAGTGGGTGAGAAAAACAAAGCTTGCAGTCAGAAAACTGACTTGGGCAGAGTAGCAAGCAAATAGTGTGTAGGAGGCTCTAGGGTCAGAAATGCACATAGATGCCAAGTGAGTCAGGAAGGTAATGTGAAAAGGGCACAAAAATTTTAACAAATAGAAACAAAGTTATTGGAGCAGACAATATTATAGCTGAAGAGGAAGGGAAAAGATGAATCACAGGAATGAGGTGGAGAACACGTTATTCAACTTAAATGTACAAAAATGAAATGCTTGTATTTTTAGAGAAAATAATAGGAATTTAAGAAAAACGAACAACTAATTTATTTATACTGAGTAAAAATCACAAAGTCTCAAATAAGGAAACTAAGCATTTATTCATTGGCTTACATAAGAATGGATATTGCTAGAACCAAAAATAAAAAGAAAAAAAAAAGGAAAAATTATAGACACAAAGAATATACTAACATGAACAACCTGGTAATTTTTGGAATATATTAAGTTCATCAACTGAAATAAACTGCTCAAAATTATTTTGCCTATCTGTGAAATAAAACAACTAAAATGTCAAATGAGAATATTAGATATACTTTGACACCAAAATAAAACCAATTATAGTTTTTTAAATATATCTTTCTAAAGCAAATAATAATGTAAATAGCAAGTACCTGCATAGTCTCGGCTTTATAATCATATATAGATATAAATGGAAAAGCAGAGAAACTAATATTACTTTACTCTGTCAATTTATTTGTGTATGAGTCTTAAAGTTGAATACTTTCGTTTTTCTACAATGTTTTGTAAGGAAGTTATTTTGAGAGTCTGGGGGGTTAAAATTTGACTTGAGAGAATAACTCTTTCCTAGGAGATATGTTGCCTTTACAAAAAGGGATATGTTTTTTACAATGTTGCAAAAGCATACATTTCATCTGACAGCATAACAAATGAATTTTGACAAAGTTCATTGGAGCTCTCTAAATAAGACAAAATTTAAAATTACAGAGAATGTTATGAATTTTTGAAATGCTTTTATGTCAGGGAACTTCCATAGTAGTTTAGTCACTTTATGTTACATACCCATATGCTGTGTCAAGTTCCTGGTTAGTGACTTTAGTCAAGTTCCTGGATAAATCAGTTTCAGACTAAACTTCAGTCATCATTTTCTTTATTGAGCTAAAATTGACTTATAGCATATTTGTTATGAAGACTCCAGCAAAAACAAAAACAAAAACAAAAAAAAACCCTAATTGAAACAGTACACTACCTAAAGTAGCAAGTTGCAAAATCAACTTGTTACTGCCAATTGTATTCCAATGCAACCTAAAAAAAATTATAAAAGGAAGAAATCTCAAAAACAAGACTATCCCCTAAGATACCAGTAACTGACCCTTTAAATGCTTTGATTTTTCAAATCTGGCAAAAATTTGATGTGATAAAACTATGAAAACAGGATACCACACCATTTTGCCTACTTTGCATATGTTCACAGATGCAGATAAATCCAACTTATTTACTTTTACAGAATGAGTTCTTTAGCCAAAAAAATATTGACAACAAGGCTTGCAAATTCGTTGCTAAACAATATTGAAAAATTAGTAGACTCTTACTTGGCATTCTGAAGTGCTATAAAAAATTTAAAGACTTGATCTAACCATAGTATAGTGACTATAGACTAGATTCTAGTATACTCAAACTTGTTAAGTGAGTTTAGTCTAGCAATTAAAATTTTTAACTCTATTATGTATTAAAATTACGTAATTATGTAAATTCTGTGAGGCTTAAATGTTGAATGTTACTATTTTTCTATAATGTTTTGTAAAGAAGGTATTTTGAGAGCCTGATATATATAACCAAAATAATACATGTAATCAAATTAACATTATACACCTTAAATTTACACAATTGCATATCAAATAGATTTTAACAAAAAAAATTTAAATAGCTGAGGCATTGTCCAATAGTCTCAAGTGATAAAAATTCCCTGGAGCTGTGTTGCTGTTA
>PVHY01018821.1:0-28543 GCA_004024945.1 Uropsilus gracilis | reverse complement strand
CCTGCAGTTCCATGGGCAAAAATAGTGAGACCTAGTCTCAAAAAAAAAAAAAAAAAAAAAGACAATTTAGTTCTAAAAGTCTTTAAAAAGACATTTCATACTCAGATATCTCATGACCCTAAGGGCTGGTGGGATTCTCACTTGGTACCTTTTGTATGGGTTCATACAGATGGTAGCTGGAGCAGGGACATCTTGATGACTTCCTTGTGCTTTGTATACTGGCTGTCAGCAGGGAGCCCACCTGGGGCTGTCAGGTGGAACAAAACAGAGTGGCCTACCCAACTGTCTTGGGCTTCTTTCCAGCATGGGACCTAGATTCCAAAGGCAAAGCCCATGAGAGAGATTCAAAAGCATGCTTTATGACCCAAATTTAGAAATGGTATTGTATTATATTTACCAAATGCAACTGATGACAAAAGTCACAAAGTTTCACCCTGGTTCAAGGGAAGGGGACAGAGAACCCACTTTATGTTGGGAGAATGGTAGGACACATCGGACACATTGTAAGAAAAAATTGTGGAATATAGGCCGGGCACGGTGGCTCGTGCTTGTAAGCTTCAGCCTATGAAGTGGCTGGGGCTAGGGATCGCAGTTCGAGTCCCGCCTGGGGCCCGTAGCGAGACCTAGTTCCAAAAAATAGCTGGGCGTGGTGGCGCGCGCCTTTAATCCCAGCTACCTGGGAAGCTGAGGCTGGGGATTGCTTGAGTCCGTGGTACCCCGGGCAACGAGAGCCTGCAGTTCCACAGGCAAAAATAGCGAGACCTAGTCTCAAAAAAACAAAACAAAACAAAAAACAAAAAAAAAATTGTGGAATATGAGATAGTGTTATAGCTACCTTTAGAAATTACAATAGGCCACGATCATCTTTTGTCAAGTATTGATAAATTTGAATGATCAAATTCTGAATATACAAAGTAATATTTAAATATATATTTTCCCTGTAGAAGAATTCGAATATTATCATCCTTAGTACCCCCCAGATACAGTCTTAAAATTTGATCTTTTACCCCATCTGTCTCTATAGCTCTAATTAACATTTTACTTGTTTTTCTGTTTTGTACTTGATATAAATGGATTTATAGTGGTGGCAGTTGCCTATGACTTGCTTTATCCAATCAATTATAATCCTGTGACTCATTTGTATAGCGCATAGTTTTATTATTTCCCCTATTGCATAATCAGTACCCAGTACTTTATTCATTTTCCTGTTGATGGAAAATGCAAATATTTCCATTTTGGAAGCTGTGTAGTTTAATGCTTCTATGAGCATTAAACTCTTATGCATATTTCCCAGGAATCCTGTGTAAGAGTTTATCTGAGGCACATATAGTAGAATGAAACTGACAGTGTGTGCCAAATTTTTCTCCAAAGGGGTTGCACCAGCCCACACCACAACCAGCAGAGTTATGTGAATTCCAGTTGTTTCACATGCTATCAACACTCAGCATTGTCAACTTCTATACCTGTGTTCTTCATGCAATATGCAGTTAGAAACATAGCAATGATGTGTTATTCCTCCCTATTGGAAAGAACCCAACAAAGAAATATATTGGCATTTTAGTTATCTACAGAATGGGGAAAGGCTCTTGCAACCTCTCTCCAAGCTGGTTGCCTTTTCTGTGCTTCCCTCTTCTATCAAAACATTGTTCCTGCCTCTGTGGCATTGTGGTTGACACCACTGTAGACTCTCATACAGTGTCAAACATACAAAAAGACATTGTAACTTCTGAAGATGGGGCCACCTGTGAGTGGGGGGGTGGCAGAGATCCTCCCTAAATCACACAAGATACCCTCATTTAAGCCACTGTTTTAATTACCATGGTAAAATCCATAGGCAAACTAACACTACAATATGCACATGAAATATATACGCATATATTACATAACGCTTATGTATATGTAATATATACTGCATGCAATATGGGTATACTTAATAAGTACATATTGCATGGCACATATATTTCATATGTGTAATTATTCCAGTGTATCTAAATTATATATAGACACAAATTTAGATATACACATAAAAATAAATTTTGTTTCTGACAGTTTCAGTAACAGATATAAAACCTTTGACTTGGCATGTTTTTATTACTCATCCTTGAATAACCTTTATATTCCACATGAAAGTTATTTTGTATGAGATTTGCACACATGGCCTGGCTTCAGAAATGTCTGAGAGGATTGGCGCTCTGTTCTTGTACAGTTCTGTCTCCAACCCACATACGTCTACCTACTGTTGTGTCTTAAAAGCAGTCTAAATAAAAATGACTAGCCAGTATTTGTGCTAGTGGAAGAAACACAAAAAACAAACAAACAAACAAATAAACAATGTTCCCTCTTAAGTTGTACATATTTATTTACCTATATATGTACACATATGCTTTAATTTTTTAATTTTTTATTTTTTGAGACTAGGTCTCACTATATTGCTTAGGTTAGTCCTGAACCAGCGGACTCAAGTGATTCCTAGCCTCAGCCTCCCAGGTAGCTGGAATTATAGGCGTGCGCCACCACACCCAGCTATTTTTTTGAAACTAGGTCTCGCTGCGGGCCCCAGGTAGGACTCGAACCATGATCCCTAGCCCCGGCCGCTTCATAGGCTGAAGCTTACAGGCACGAGCCACCGTGCCCAGCCCTCCAGCTATTTTTTTGAGGCTAGGTTTCTCTATGTTGCCTGGGCTAGTCTTGAACCTGTAGACTCAAGTGATTCCTAGCCTCAGCTGGGATTACAAGCATGCGCTGGGATTACAAGCATGCGCCTCCGTGCCAGGCACATATACTTTTATATATGTAACAAATACAGTGAAACAAAATTTATTGAATTTTTTTATATAAGCTTGATGTTGGTAGTAAAAATGTGATCACATTTTATTGAAATTATAGTAGAATGTATGCAACATAAAATTTACCACCTCAGCCATTTTCAAGTGTAGAGTTCAGTGGCATTAGTGAATTCAAATGATTGTGCCCCATCATCAGAACTTTTTTCATCTCCCCAAACAGAACTTCTATCTCCATCAAACATTAATTCCCCATTTCTTCCATTTGCTCCAAACCCCTGCACTCACCATTTCTACTTTCCATCTCATTGAATTTGACTCCTCTAGGGACCTAGTTAGGCATGCAGTTCCTGTCCTACAATTGCTTTACTTCACTCAACATAACGTCCTCAAGTTCATCCATGTTGTAGTATATGTCAGAATTTCCTTTTTTTTTTTTTTCAGGTTTGACTAGTCCATTGTGTGAATACGTCACGTTTTGTTTATTCATCTGTAGGTAGACACTTGGGTTGAGTCCACCTCTTGGCTGTTGGGGATAGGCTGCAGTGAACACAGCCGTAAGGACTTGTGCCATCCACACTTATAACAACAGCGCATGAATTTTCTAGTTATTCTGTTCAAATCAGTTCTTGCTTTTGATTTTGGTGGGTGTGTATATATATATATATAATGTATATATATTATATATATATATCCAGAAGTGAATATTAAAAGTTAAAATATATGTTTTGGTTTCTTTAATAGTGATTTTAAGACTTTAAGATTCATCTATATTATTACATGTAACCTATTTCACTATTTAATATAGTTAATATTTTATTGATATATAATTGACATATAACATTGTGTTAGTTGTTGCAGTCTTTTTTTATGACTTGACAGTATTACAATAATGGATATAGCTATATGATACATATATACATACACAGAGTATATGTTATATACTATATAATACTATGTAATATATATTAATCTGCTATGTATTATTGGATAATACAGTAATCTATATTTTAATTTAGCTTAATTTTTTTAGGAAACACCATACTCTTTTCCACAGCACCATTTTACATTCCCACCAACAGGTTTCAAATCTGTCTGTATGCTTGCTAATACCTGCTGCCTTTGTATTTATTGGCCATCCTAATGGGTCTGATCACTCCTAAATAAGAATTAAATTCACATGTTTGAAATTCAGGAGAAAGACACAAAATGGTCAGTAAGCACATGAAAAAATAATCAACATCATTAGTCATCAAGGAAATGCAAGTAAAGCCATAAGAACAGGCCACTGTGCCAGGTGTGGTGGTGCACGCCTGTAATCCCTGCTACCTGGGAGGCTGAGGCTAGGGATCACTTGATTCCGTGGATTCAGGACTATCCCGGGCAACCTAGTGAGACCTAGTTTCTTAAAAAAAAAAAAAAAAATAGGCCACTGCACACCAATGAAACAGTTAAATATGCAGACTGACCACACCAAAGCTGAGCAAGGATGTGGAGGAACTAAATGTCATAGATTGCCAATTACAGCTAAATAAATTTTAAAAGACTTTTTAAAATGAATGATACAGGTTATAATGATGAATCTCCAAAGCACTGCACAAAATAGAAGGAACCAGGCACTGAAAGCTATACATATACTCTGTTTGTTTGTTTTTTAAGACTAGATCTCGCTATTTTTGCCATGGAACCACAGGCTTAGTTGCCCGGGGTACCACAGACTCAGGCAATCCCCAGCCTCAGCTTCCCAGGTAGCTGGGATTACAGACGTGCGCCACCACACCCAGTTATTTTTTGGGGACTAGGTCTCACTATGTTGCCCTGGGCAGGTCTCGAACGAGATCCCCAGTCCCAGCCATGACTCCATAGGCTGTGCTTACAGGCACATGCGTCAGTGCCTGGCTCTATACATATATTCTTATCCCATTTGTAGTAACTTCTAAAAAATGCAACCTAATCTATAATGACAGCAGTTCAGAAATTGCCTGGGGGTGGAGGTGAAAGGAGGGTAGGTGGAAGGAATTGACAGAGGGTCATAAGGAAACTTTTTGGGGGTGATGGAAATTATTCACTCTCTTAACTATATGATGTAACATGTGAGTTTTGAAATGTAAGTTTTGACTCATGTACGCTGTATATTTTCATTTTATAGTATGTCATAAATTCAACAGATAAATCACAGCCCCAGTCACTGGATCCTTCCCTCAGAGACAGCAATTATCTTTTTTTTTTTTCACTTAAGAAAATGATCAACCAGGCCGGGCGTGAGGGCACACACCTGTAATCCCACCGCTGGGAGGCCAAGGCCAGGGATTGCTTGAGTTCACGGGTTCAACTACCCTGGGCAACATACTAGATCTAGTCTCTGAAAAAAAAAAAAATCATGTTGGCCTCGCTAAGCAACTTCTTTTTTTTTTTTTTTTTTTTTTTTGAGGCTATTTTTGTCTGGCTATTTTTGCCTGTGGAACCGCAGGCTCACGTTGCCTGGGGTACCACAGACTCAAGTAATCCCCAGCCTCAGCTTCCCAGGTAGTTGGGATTACAGGCGCATGCCACCACGCCCAGCTATTTTTTTTGGACTATGTCTCCCTACGTTGCCCCGGGCAGGTCACGAACCGCAATCCCGGGCCCCCACTGCAGCTTCCTAGGCTGCCACTTACAGGCAGCCACCGTGCCCTGCTTCGCTAAACAACTTCTTTGGAGTACATTGTCTCAACTCATGTTAATTTATGTTTGAATGGTGGCCCACAAAACGATATGCTGATTCGCTGATCACCTGAACCTGCGGTTATGACATGTTTGGAAAAAAGTTATAGTTAAAGATCTTGAGATGAAATTATCCTGGAATAACCTGGTGAACCCTAAATCCAATGACTAGACAGATCTTAAATACTTACAAAAGAAGAGTCAGATAACAAACACCTAGAGAGGGAAGGAGGAAGGGAGGGAGGGAGGGAGGGAAGGAGGGAGGGAGGGAGAGAGGCTGGCAGGCACAGGCACAGAGGGAAAGATCACCTGGAAAAAGGCAGCAATTGAAACAGCTCAACCACCGCCAGGAGTGTCAATGGTTGAAGCTGAGAGACAAGTAAGGAACCTCCAGAAGGAACCAACCCTGTCAACACCTTGACGTGGGACATCTAGTTCCGCAAGTCCAAATACGTAATTTGGATTTCTGAAATGAATAAATTTCTGTTGTTTTAAGTCATCCAGTTTGTGGTCATTTCTTACAATAGCCCCAGGCCACTGATACGTGTAGATCACATCCCTACATCTGGTTTTCTGTTAATGTGCTTTTTATTTTTTCTATACTGAAGTATAATCAACATCCATATTTTAGTTTTATGTGTACAACATGATGATTTTACATTTTGTATACATTACAAAATGATCACCATACGTTTATTTACTATCATTTCTTAGCAACTTTCAAATTCACAATGTGGTATTGTATTGTCTAGTCTCCATGCTTATTACATCTCCTTGATTTATTTTGTAAATGGATGCTTGTACTCTTGATCCCCTTTACCCATTTCACTCACTTCCCAACCTCTCCTTCTGCCTGCTGCTTTGATGACCATTGTTCTGTTCTTTATAACTCTGATAAACAGAAACTGTGTTTCTGTCTCTCTGATTTTGTTTTTTGTCCAAGTGAAGTCGTACTGTACTTGCACCCTCTTATTTCATTTAACATAACATCCTCAAGATCCGCCATGTCCCAAATGGCAAAATTTTGTTTCCTTTCATGGTAAAACAGTATTCCACTTTAGATGTTGTCACAGGTTACTTAATAATGGGATACATTGTAAGAAATGTGTTCTTAGGCACCTTCATGGTGAGAAAATCATAGAGTATAATTAACATTATAGAAAGCAATTACACAAACCTGGTCCATCCTACCACACACCTAAGCTACATGGTACAGCCTATTGGAACCCAAATAATTGTTGAGCAAAATGTCCTTAAATGATTCGTGGCTGTATATGCCACATCTTCTTTATCCATTGTCATGTCTGCACTATTGTAAATAATGTTGTAGTGACACAGGTCTGTATATCTTTTTGAACTAGTGTTTTCATCTTCTTTGTGTCAATACCCAGAAGTGCACTTGCTAGAACATGTAGTTCTCTTGTTAATTTTTGGAGGACTAGTTCTCTATTATTTTTAAAAAATTTTTAAACTTTTAAAATTTTAATATTAAATAATTGATTTGTATATCAATTTCACATCTTTGTAATCCCCGAGGTTCACCCACCATCTTCTCTCCCTGATCATTCCCACCCTCTCCCACCCCCCAGGAGTTGTGTCCTTCAATTTAGTTGTTAGCTTGTTTGACTTTTCCTCATGGCTTATTGTTTATTTTTCCCATATCCCATATATTAGTAAAATCATTTGGTATTTGGTTCCTATCTTTTCTTTCCAACTTGTTTCTGCTAATATGATTTCCTTTTTTTTTTTTTTTTTGATACTAGGTCTCGCTATTTTTGCCGGTGGAACCGCAGGCTCACATTGCCTGTGGTACCACAAACTCAAGCGATCCCCAGCCTCAGCCTCTCAAGTAGCTGGAATTACAGGTGTGCACCACCACACCTAGCTTTAGTTCTCTATCATTTTAATGGGACACATCTTGCTAAGTGATTTGATTATTTTTAAATTTAATTTAATTTATTTTTATTTTCATCCCCTTACACAACAATTTCACTGATCACCTGATTTGTGCTAGATACTATTCGAGGTTTAGGGTGATAATATTGACTATGGCCAAGTGCCCATCTCCACTGAGCTGCTATCCTGATCTGGGGAGATGGACAATGGACAAACATGTAAATCGGAATGTGTGAAGTGCTAGGAATAAAAGCAAGGCAGGAGGGGAGAGAGAGAAACAAAAATGTTGCTTCTGATCTGGGTATATAGTATGGAGGTCTCTAAAGAAGTAATGTGAGGTCATTTAACAGGATGGGACCCAGGGAAAGAGAATTTCCCATTATAAACAAGACTGTAGGGAATATCCTTGTCTATTTTTATTGGGGGCTGTGTAAGTTTTCTCAGAGTGGTTCTTAGGTGTTACAGAGAAAGTATCTCTCCAAAAATTCAATTTATTCCCTTCCCTGCCCACTTCTCTATCCCCCATGGTCAAGTAGGGCCATTTGACTATTCCTGGCTACTGGGAGAAGGGATGGATGGCACTTCAGGTGGAAATACTGAAAAGCTGACTTGAGAGTTGTGTCTCTGTCCACCATGCCAACGACCATGGAGGCTGTTGTTCAAGAGGGCACTGCCACTATTGTGCTGGGTCCCTGAATGACTGTGTAGCTCAGCACCCTACAGGTTGTTGGGATTGTATGACAACTTTGATGTCACTGATCTTTGGGGTTCTTGGTTATGCACAGTGATCCTGCCTGCCTCATGTAGTCATGAAACAGGACCAATGGAATCTCTGTGACAGCAGGTTTGTCATGAAGCAGGACCAATGGAATCTCTGTGACAGCAGGTTTGGGTGAATAATTCAGTTCAGGCCCAAAGGCCTGAGAACCAGGAGAGCCAGTGTATATATCCCAGCAAGAGGCCCATATCCCAGCTCAAACATGGAGAAAGGAAAGGAAAATTTTTTCGTTCCTCTGCTTTTTGTTCAATTTAGGCCTTTAAAGGATTAGATGAGGCACCACAGCTTTGGAGAGGCAGTCTACAGAGTTCAAGAGTCCCTGCTTCAAATGCTAATTTCTTCGGGAAACACCCTGGCAGACACACCCGAAAATAAGGTTTCATCTGGCACCCCCCCCACCCCGTGTGTCTCTCTCTGCCTCTGTTCTCTCTTCCTTTTTCACTTTCTCCTTAGCATTTAATATAATCTGTGCTGACACTTCAACTCACTCCTGTGGAGATCCCTTGTATCTGTTAAGAGTAGATTAAAAAATATTTTTTTAAAGGGAGAAAAAAATACATATAAAAGATAAATCATGACTCAAACAGGTGAGCTGTTTTTCTCTCATATTCTAAGTGAATGGGGATGATTATATTGAAATACTTGAAATTCCATGTGCTGCTTTGCTATCTTTGAACCTCACAGGGCCCCAAGGTCTAGCCTGTCAGAAATGCTTTTACCTACAACTACCCACCTTGATAGGCTTTCCTCTCTGCCAATCTGAGAAATTATTTTTTTTTAAAAAATCACATTTTCCCCTGACTTCACCAGCCTCTGCTGCTTGATTCTGATTTCCAGTGTACCCCACTGAAAACTGATACTCAGGGAACACCAGGACAGGCAAGAAATAGATTTATTAGTGCCAGTACTGACTCAGCAAATTCACATCCCAAGGCTCAGTGCTTCTTCAAGGAAGTTAAGGGTTTATATACCCTCTACATGCTCTGCTGTTCCGGGTGGGCTATCATTGGTGACATGAACTGACAGTGATGAAGACAGAATGAGAAAGATTGAAAGAGAAACTGGGCTGCATACCAGTAAACTGAGTAAGTCATGAGTTGTTTATCTAGCCCCCTAGGCTGCATTTCTTAGGTTACTGTGCTTCAGCATATTTCAGGTCGTCATGCTTCACCACATACTTCACCACAACCTTGCCTCAATGTGACTCTGCAAGGCATATAGTGTCCTCCTCCTATTCTAGGCTGTGAATAAAGGGATGTCAGTCTCATCTACCCCATGTTAGATATCATGTGTTTGGTCATCTTGAACTAGGTAGGGCATGTGACCCCTTTGTCAGCAATTGGTTAAAAGGAAGTGATCAAAACATTGGTGAGTCCATAAATAATACAGTCTTCCCTAGGCTGTGAGACCCAGGCTGATTCAAAGCTTCTATTCCCAAGATAATGCCATAGCATAAAATGACTAATGAAGCTCCAGTCATCACAGTTACGTTCTAACCGTAGGAAATAGAAAGGCACCCCATTTCCCTCAAAGCTGTGCATACCACTTACTTTTGCTTACAAAATTAGATAGCCCCACCTGGCTTCAAAGGAGACTGGGAAATGAAATTCTTTATTCTAGCCAACCATATGTCCAACCGTTACAAATACCAGTAATCAAAAGGATTGGAGCCAGATCTGAAGGGTTTTAAAACAGATAAAGGCTGACTGAGAGAGCTGACTTTAACCTGTGTCTAGAGGTTGGTTGCCTGCCATCAGAGGGTGAGGAGGGATGGGCGAAGGTGTGCCTTGGGATCATTGACTGGTACTGAATTAAGATACCTCATTTCCTTTTCTAATTCCCTACCAGCCCATTGCTCCCTCTCACATCAACTCCACATACAAACTGAAACCGGACCACTGTACTCTCTCGGCCCATGGTATTGTTACAACTATCCTTTGTCCTTCTGATTCCCCAAGTCTCCATGAGGCCAGAGCCTTGGGAGCACTGAGAGACATCCCCAAGCACACTTCCTCACACATATAGCTATGATCCCATGTGCATTCCACAAAGACATTAAATGTCAGTGGTACCAGGCTATAATATTGACTGTACTCGATATCCCTGCGCAACTCCTCAGCTGACCTGGGCTGGAAGGACTGGCAGGGCTAAGCAGGGCGGAGCTGGGTGGAATGTGGGAGTGTGAGTTGATTGTACTAGATAAGGCCAGTAGGTTATTTACAAGAGTAATTGTGAAGTTTCTAGTCAATCAGTACATTCTAACCATCTAGGCACAGAGACTGGTTCTGCAGGCCATAGGACCTAAGTTAGGACAATGAAACTCAAGCTAAAGGCTTAGAGCTGATGTAAAACTGTGTTTTGCCACTATACAGAGGCACCTCCTGGTAGAGTTGAGGCTCCATCTTGAGTATATTTTTTGAGTCCCTGGATTCAGCCATACCCAGAAAACATGTCCCCTCAACATTTCCTTTCATGAGTCAATGAATGCGCCTGTTTGCATTTGTTGATTTGGTTTACATTCTCTTTCTGCCGGGCATGGTGGCTTGCGCCTGTAAGCTTCAGCCTATGAAGCGGCCGGGGCTAGGGATCATGGTTCGAGTCCCACCTGGGGCCCGTAATGAGACCTAGTTCCAAAACAATAGCTGGGCGTGGTGGTGCGCGCCTGTAATCCCAGCTACCTGGGAAGCTGAGGCTGGGAATTGCTTGAGTTCGTGGTACCCTGGGCAACAAGAGCCTGCAGTCCCATGGGCAAAAATAACGAGACGTAGTCATATACACACACAAAAAAAAACCCAAAAAACCAAAAAAAAAAAAAATACATTCTCTTTCTTTTGCAACTGAAAGAGGCTTGCCAAAAATTAAAACAGCTTGGTTCTTGTTGCCGCTTCCTTAGGGCCAGGATTCATGTAATAGTTCAGCAGGTCCCTGGTGTTGGCCCCACTACTCAGCTAGGGAGACTGAGGCTCTTTCACCCAATGTCCAAGTGAGTGACCATCTGTCACACACGGAGAGCCAGAAATGGGGTGCATTGTTTTCTTCCAACTGAAGCTAAAAACTGCCTCCTGGCCAAGTCCTGCGGGCTCCCTCCTAAGGACAACCAATCTGGGAAAGATGGGAGAATGATGCCTCGCTGGGTCTAAGAGTCCTCCTCTGGAAGAGGGGTAATCCAGATATCCATCTCCCCATCATCCACATACATCTTAGCCCCTTCTCCCTGCCTACCTGATGTACTTCACTGCCATCAACCCATGGTTCTCCCCCACCCCTTCCCCATAGCAGGTGCCATCTGAGGCCACCATGTCCCTTTAGTCCTCAGCATTGAGCCTCTATATCTCTTTAGGGCTGGATATAGTCCAATATAGCTGCTCTGAATTCTAAGAATTCAGGTCCCTCGAGGGTAGCAACTGCTAGAATTGGAGGGTCAGTATTCTAGTTCCCTCACACCTCATGTGACCCTGAGGTGTGCATCTTCTGTCATCTCCCAGAGCTCCCCAGTGGGGCTGAGTCCTGAGTTGCAGGAATCTGCTTGATGACAAGAATCATCTCACTTTGTCCCAGGATTTACTGAGATATAGAATTTTAAGTGCAAATTCCAGGCAAACTAAGTACCCAGGAGTAAGACTATTGATTGCTCCCTCTGGAATTCCCTCTATCACATCCCCCTTACAGCTGCTTTCTCAAAAAAAGTGCCCACTGCTCACCTCTAACCTATTTCCAGGAGGCCTCAATCTTCTTCTGCTAGCCAGAGTACTCCCCAGCTGAGCCAGATGCCATTCTTGGAACTTTCTGTCTGCTACCTCATTTGACCCCAAAACTGTCCTTTGGAAGAGGGTCTTCCACCACTGTGTGGGGAAGCTGCAGTTCAGGCAGGAAAATTACTTGCCAGAAGTTTTCCTGCTGGTAGTAGCATGACTAAGGGCACGGGACTTTGGGCAGGGACTGGCTTCCTCGCCCTGTGACACACACCAGGCACTGTCTAATCCACTTTTTACTATGCATCACCTCATCTAATCTTCACACCATACCCAGGAGGGTTGCCTGCTTTGTGAAGTGGGAAACTGAGGTCCAGAGCAGTGACAGAGCTCAAGTTCAAGCTTAGACTGGTTGGCGCTGGGAGCACATTGTCTTAACCACCAGCCTGGTGTCTTGATACATATAATTTCCTTTCAGGCAGCTGTGGTCACTTGGGAGAGGGGAGTTTGGCTGCCAGTGAAGCCAGCAGGCGGAGGGGAGGAGGGGCACAGATGGCAGACCTGGTTTAGAACTCCCAGGCTGGTGTCCCCTCCCCTTCAGCCCCAGATCCTTGGGGAGCTTGGAGTGTCCTCCATTCCTCTACCCCCACTCCTACTCCTGTGGTCTGCCCAAATACCAGACAGGGAGAATCTTAGCTCCCCCAAACATTCCTTGTCCCTGTGGCCCAGCCCAGGCTGACTGAGGTTATGCAACAGTGTTGGGGGGGGGGAGATGAAGTTGCCTGTCCTCACTGCCCCATCCAGCCCAGGAAGGGAGGGGAAGGGCGGGGAAGGGGTTAGGCCAGCCCCCAAGCCCCTGGGAGAACAGCCTGGGGGAGGGTGGCTTATGCTGAGGATGGGAAGTGGTTGCAGTCACTGTGGAGGCTCCAGGAGGTGGCTGCCTGGTTTCCATTAGGGAGTCCTGGTTGGCAGTGCAGGCAAGAAGGCAGAGCTAGGGCTGGCTATGGTAAGGTAGGGGGCAGGGGGATGTAAGGGTGGGGCCTGCTTTCATCCCCCCCTTACCCCAAGCTGGGATGCTCCTGTTGTCATGGCAACCCGGTACCTAGCCTGGGGACACCCTGACCCTCCACTCCCAGCAGCTGAGCCTGTTACTGCTCCTGCTCTTGCTTGGCCCGCCATCGGCCCCCGGCATGGAGGACTCCGCCTTCCCTCACCTAGGGGAGAGCTCACAGCCACCTCCCAGGGCCTGCCCCCTGCGCTGCTCCTGCCCCCACATGGACACAGTGGACTGTGCTGGCCTGGACCTTCGGGTGTTCCCGGACAACATCGCTAGGGCGGCTCTGCATCTCTCCCTGCAGGTGGGGCTGGGGGGTTCAGGGCTGAGGAGATGGAGGTCGAGGGAGGTTCGCAAGTATGGCAAATGCTGGGGTTGAAGCGGAAGGTATAGAGGTCCATGTGCATGGGGTGAGACTTGGGTGTGTGTTTTTGGGTACTGATGGAAGTTGACCATGATGAGACTCTTGGGATCTGTTGTTGAAGGAAAGAGAAAGAGGGACTGTACATACTGCAAGTGGGAGAGGTTGAGAATGTGAGGGTATTGGGTCAATAGCTTAGCTTGAGGTCTTTTGGGATCTGTGTGATGGAGCCCCTTGGGGTCAATCATGGGGGGTAATAGGGTAGTGGACATGTATGTCTTGGTGGTTACGGGGCTGCTTGGGGTCAGGGCGATGGAGGATCTGGGGTCAATTGTGGGAGTGATGGGGAGTCAGGGCTGATCGTTTAGGCTGAGGGGGATTAATGATCAGAGCTTAGGGTTACTTGTTGAAGGTGAAGTGTTGTGAGCTCAGTAGTGTGAATGCCCCCTTGGTCCCCAGAACAACCAGCTTCAGGAACTCCCCTACAATGAACTGTCCCGCCTCAGCAGCCTGCGAACCCTCAACCTCCACAACAACCTTATCTCCTCTGAGGGTGAGGAAGTCCCTCCCCTGCATGGACCCAGTTGCCCTCTTCCCAACCCCACCTCCCTGTGCCTGTGGGCAGCTCTGTGGCAGTTCCCAGAAGTATCCTTTGCTGAGCAGTATGGAAACTTGGGTGATGGGGCTGTGGCTGTGGCTTTTGAGGACTTGGGGGAAGGGCACCTGAAGGAGCCTCTGCCAGAGCTCAGCCTAGAGCCCTGGGGCAGGGAACACACATGCTCTGTCCCTGATCCTCACATCAGACCTGGTATCCCCTCATTGCCCACCCCATTCCCAGGGCTGCCTGACGAGGCATTTGAGTCCCTCACCCAGCTGCAGCATATCTACATGGCCCACAACAAGGTGAGCCCTCAACCCACCTCCCACCTCCAGCCCAGTCAGACAGCACCCAGCTTGAGGCAGGCATCAGAACCAGCACTGCTTTGCTCCTGCAGCTCTCCGTGGCTCCCCAGTTTCTGCCTCCCACCCTCCGCATTGCAGACCTGGCTGCCAACCAAGTCATGGAGATATTCCCGCTCACCTTTGGGGAGAAACCAACACTCAGGTGAGTAGCCCCTGGCCCAGTTCTGGACCCCAGGCCTCAGATATACTGAGCTTAAGTCTCATTCCATGGAGCAGAGTTCTGCCTTGTTAGGGACTCTGGAGAAAATGGGACAGGGCTCTGGATCTTCTGTCCAGAGAATTTCAGATGAGGTGAAGACAGACAGACACACACACATCACACACTCTCACCCACTCAAGCTCACACTGAAGGTGGGTGGCTCTGAGCTGGGATATGGGTGGCAGTGGGAAAACCAAGGGCACTTAGTGACCTGAGCCTGTCTCCCTTCAGGTCTGTGTACCTTCACAACAACCAGCTGAGCAATGCTGGCCTGCCCCTTGACGCCTTCCATGGATCCCACGGGGTCACCACCCTCAGTCTCTCCAGCAACCGGCTCAGCTATGTGCCACCCAGCCTACCTTCCTCACTGGAGTGGCTTCACTTGCAGGTGCCTCTCCCCCTCACCAGTCCCACCATCCATCCTCTCATCTCTCTCCTGGGGGCCCCCTTTACGCCTCTGGAATCTCTTTCAACTGGAAAGGGTGGTTCACAAGGGCTCTCCGAGAGGTCCTGCTAAAGTGAACTAACTCCTCCCTTACTCAAGATTCTCCTGTGGCTCCCAGCTGTCCCAGACATTTGGTCTTTCTCTCCTCCTTTCCCAGAACAACCTCATCTCCAAAGTTCCCCGAGGAGCTCTGAGCCGCCAGACCCAACTCCGGGAGCTCCACCTCCAGCACAACAAGCTGACAGACAGCAGCCTCGATGCTGCCACCTTCAGGTGTGGCCTGGGAAAGGGTGGCATGGGGGAGCAGTCTCATGCTGGCTGTAGCGGCTGAGGACCGAGTTTGGGGATCGCAGTCTTCCATGCCTGTGCTCTGTGCTTCCTCATCATGTGCCTCAGTTGGTGAGCATCTACTATGTGCTAGGCTTGGCTCGGCTCCTGGCACATGCTTGCTTTCCAGCGCCCTGTCCTGCCACCTTACTTGACACCACTGCTGCCACACTCAGATCTTGGACCCAGAACCCTATCCTAGTCACCCCTACATCCAACCCTCGGGCCAGAATTTGTCCTGACTACCCTAGGTTGGTCTCTCACCCACGTCCCGACTTCTCACCCCCCAAAAACTGGAATCTTCGGTTCCCCTCTCTCCTCACTACTCGTCACTCAATGCTGCTCTGAGACAAGCCGCCTGTCCCTGGCTGTGAGCCTAGCCCCATCCCGGCCCTCTCTTCCCCAGCAAGCTGCACTGCCTGGAGTACCTGGACCTGTCCCACAACCAGTTGACTGAGGTGCCCCCTGGCCTGCCCCGCACCCTGGCTGTGCTGCACCTGGGCCGTAACCGCATCCGGAGGTTGGAGGCAGCCCAGTTGCGTGGGGCCCTAGGCCTCCGCTATCTGCTGCTGCAGCACAACCAACTGGGGGCGGTGGGGCTGCCCCCTGGGGCGCTGCGGCCACTGCGGCGACTGCACACGCTGCACCTCTATGGCAATGGGTTGGGCAGCGTGCCTCAGGGGCTGCCCCGCCGCCTGCAGGTCCTGGTGCTGCCCCACAACCGGGTGGCTGCACTGGGCGCCAGAGACCTGGCTGCTCTGAGGGGCCTGGAGGAGCTCAATCTGGCTTATAACCAGCTCGCCAGCTCCCGTGTGCACCACCAGACCTTCCGCCCACTGCGTTCCCTGCGCAGCCTCGATCTGACTGGCAACCAACTGAGCCGGTTGCCCACTGGCCTGCCTACCAGCCTGCGTACCCTGCGATTGCAGCAAAACCAGCTCCAGGCCCTAGAGCCCAAGCTCCTGGCCGGCCTGGACCGACTGCAGGAGCTCAACCTGGCACATAACCAGCTCCGGGTGGGGGACATCGCACCAGGCACCTGGCATGAGCTACAGGCCCTCCAGGTCAGGAACAGGCTAGTTAGCCACACTGACTACCGCCAGGCAGTCCCCTTCATGCTCAGCCTGCCTGTAGTTCTTCCTCTGCAAGATCCTGCAAAGTCACAGAGACCCCGCTGTGGGTCAGCTCTGGGGTGCACACAGATCCTGCTTTTAGATCTTTACCAGGTGCTCCTTGACCACACCCTTTCCTTCTGCGGTTAACACTACAGTTTTAGTTCCCGAGAACTTCCATTCCGCAGAGCTATAAAGCATCTGTGGGTGCCAGGTGCTGTTCTGAGCATAGGGATGTGCTGATCATGGAGCAACTGTTCACAGCCCTTGATACAATGTCCGATGAAAAGTGTCCATGTCAGCATGAGATGGGATTGAGAATGTTCTCTTTCCGAGTGACTGAATCCATGTCCCCCTCTATCTATGCCCAGAGCCTAGGATGGGGCCTGTCCTGGAAGGGGGTCATGTGACCAATCAAGGAAGAGATTCAGCACCCGTGGAGGGGGCTGTGGGGAGCGGTGCAAGGACCTGGCTGGACAAGGAGGGCAATCTGGGACTTGGCTGAATGGGTGGCCCAGGGCCTGGGGCCGCCACTGCTCTCTCCGCCTGCCCAGGTGCTGGATCTTAGCCACAACGAGCTGTCCTTTGTGCCTCCTGACCTGCCTGAAACCCTGGAGGAACTACACCTGCAGGGCAACCGGATCAGCCACGTGGGCCCGAAAGCCTTTCTAAGCACACCACAACTGCGAGCACTCTTTCTCAGGTGCCCAGAGGGCTAACTGAGCTGGGATGGCAGGTGGAGGTGGGCAGGAGGAGGACCCTCTCCATTCACCTTCATACCCGCCTCCCGGTCCAGGGCCAACAGACTTCACATGACCAGCATTGCACCTGAAGCCTTCCTGGGCCTCCTGCACCTGCACGTGGTGGACACAACGGGTAACCCTGAGCAGGTCCTGGTCCAGCTGCCACCCACAGCCCCGCAACGGCAACAAGCAGGAGACTCCCAAGACTGAAGGGACCAGCAGAGTAGCCCAGACCCCTGAGGCCCCTCTAGGCCATGGCGTAAGGAGAGAGCACCCATCTAGAGCTGGAACTGGACCTGGCTCCAAGTCTCGAGGGCTGGATCCTCCAATTTGTGCTGGCTGGGAAACTGGGGCAAGGCACTGCACCTACACACACTAGGAGTCTCAGGAGGGGCTGGAATGTGCGACCCTCACAGGTGCACAGACCATGCTGGGCTTCTTGGATGTGCCCCTGCTCTCCAAACACCCCAAAAAGCACTAATAAAGGAACCCACCTCTCATGCATTCATCACTGACCAGTGCCCTTGTTGCAGGAGGGGTTTTCATTATCTCTAAGGCTTGTGAGGCTAAGTGGACCAGGCAGTTTGGTCCAGGTCCTATGGCCAGTGATTGACAGTGCTAGATTTTGAGCCAAGCACCCCCCGTATATAAACCAGAGAAGTCCAGGATCATTGCTGAAGAAACATGTATGGAGGGACATCTCTGAGAGGCCATAGCCCCTGTGACAGATGCATGGATCCAAGACCCTCACATGTATCCTTGTGGTGTTTAAACCAAACACATCCTTCACAGGCACATCCCACCTGCATGCTTGCAGAACCCTCCCCATCCACTCCAAAGGGGACATGAAGGGGAGCAGGGAAGACCCTGCTAGAGTCAAAGACAGGACAGAGTGAGCTGGGTGTGGCCCTGGCTGTTTATTCTCTGTGTTAGCCCCTGGGACCCAGCTAGGCCAGAGCAGTCCCCTGGGAAGCCAAGCTGGGCTCTGGCTGGCCTCAACTGCTTCTTTGGGGTGTGGGTGGGTTTAGGATTAAGGCTGGGGAGGGATAGGAAGTAAAGTGCTTGCAGGGGCTCATGGAGTATGGTCCTAGCTGCCCTCCCACATCTGGGGCAGGCCAGGGGCCAGATCTCCCTGGGCTGTGCAAACGGTCTAGGTGGGGGGCACACACTGGTTGGTGAGCACAGTTCTCACACCTCCAGTCAGGGAGGCTCTGGCTGGGCTGGGTGGGCCCAGTGGAGAACAAATCCATCCCAAGTCGATGTCTACTGATTGTCTGCTTGTCTGGTCTGTGGCCCCGTCAGCTCCTCCAACCGCTGGGGCCTTGGGCCTGCTCCCTTCTTTCTGAGGGCGGCCCATTCCACTGGCCCCTCACCTTCGGAGCCTCTGCAGCTGTAGGAAAGGTCATGTGGTCATGCGGGCGCAGGGTTCCAGCTTTACTTCTTCCCTTCCTACTGATACCCAACTGCTCACCTCACTCTCAACCAGGTTCCGCCTGTATAGTGCCTCCTTTGCAGCCTCCTGGGGGACCAATGGGGAGTTAGTGGGTCACCCTCGATAGCCCTGGCCCTCCAGTGCCCACTGGTTCACTCCCCAGTGCCCACTGGTTCCCCACCCAGCTTACCCTGCTGCCATCGTTGCCCAGGCGCCGGGCAGCCTCTGTATAGAACTTCAGTTGGTGTTCCAGCTGGGCCATGTACTCTGGAGGGTAGGGAAGGGGGTCAAGATGGAGTCTGCTACCCCAACCTCTCCCCCATATGCCATATCCCTGAGTCCTTACCCCGCCGGATGCCAGGGCCCCCCTGCTCCAGCTGTGCCCTCTGCCACTGGCTGCGCTGCATGATGTCCTGGTACTGCTGGGCCACCTCTGGGGGCACTGGCCGCCCTGCCTGCCTGAGGGCCAGGATCTGGGTAAACAGAGCAAGCTGTGAGGGCCCTGACCTGTTCTGCAGATGCCCCAGTCCTACCCCACATGGCCCAAGAGGACAGATACCTACCTTTCGCTCCAGACGTTCTTGGTCAAAGGCCAACACACTGAGGCTGTGCAGGGTTCGGGCTGACCTAGGAGGTGGAAAAGCAAAGAGGAGTTAGCAACTAGCTGCATTTTCCCAGCCCTGACCCTACACATTCAACAGACACACACTGAACACTGAGGAACAACCCAGTGTGGGGACAACAATCGTACACTTAGGCAATTGTAATGCCAGGTAGTCAGGAAGGGCTTCCTGGAGGAGGTGATAGCCAGGCTGGGACCCAGAGAAGTTAGTATCAGACAGAGGAGAAGGGATACAAAATGTGGGAGTAGGGGTGCTCAGGGCATCGGAACATAGAGAAGCCTAGAGACTAGTGAAAACTAGCGTAGCCATGAACTGACAGAAGACGTTGGATATATTGGCAATGATCAGGTGGCAAAAGGTCTTAAAGATCAGGCTGAAGAGATTAAACCGGATCCTCCAGAAGGTGAGTCAGGAAAGGTCTTGAGGCAGAACACAGTCTAATTTGTGATTGATGGGACACTGTTCAGGACAGGGTGCAATGGAAAGAGGGCATTTCCTTCCAGCATGGGTTAGCCCAGTCACCTACCGGTTTCCTGGTTCCCTTGAAGGGACAGGCGCAGGAGGGGCTTTCCCTTTGGTCCCAGCAACCTGCTTCAGAGAAAAGAACCTAGTCTTTTAAGTCCTGGACCCCTTAAGCCAAGCCTTCCTCCCTGGGGCTGCTGAGGGGCGAGAAGTCTCACTGTGGACACAGCTGCTGGTACGGGGTCAACGACCAACCATCTCTCAGTTGTTGTCTCCAACTGCTGGGCTGTCAGTGGCTCCCGAATACGGATCATCACCTCCAGCCGCCCCCCTGTGGGCCTGCGACCATCCAGGACCTGGGCAGGATGAGGAGAGTTGGCAGTAGGCGTGGTTGGAGACCCAGTGCTGGGATCAGGGAGAGCTGGAGTCACTTCCAAGATCTGAGCTCAGAGTAATGGCAGAGACACCAAGGGAAGCAGGGTGCTAGGAGCATTTGGGCTCCAGTAAGGTGGCCTGAGATTCCCAGGGAACGGGCTGGGTCAGCGGAGAGTACCCCTAGCAGGTTTAATGCAGGAAACTTTTGAGTGACAGGTGGATCCCAAGCATTTTGGGAGGTTGTTGAGTTCTCACCTCCAGAACCTCCCGGACTTCACATGCTGTTTCCAGGGCATCCAGCTTCAGCTGTGCTGTACCCAGAACCCGGTCAGTCTTAAATAGTCCCCTGTATGTGTGAGGATAGGATGGTTGGCCTAGAGTAGCTCCCCGTGCCCCAGAGCCCATGCTGTACCTGCGGTCATGGCTCACCCCTTGTGGACCACTTCAAACTTAATGCCTTTAGTCTGGATGGCCCTTCGGAAGCCACGGTGACTGCGGTTAATGCACAGCTTGAACTGCTCCTTGAACTCTGCCAGGGAATGAGTGGAGAGAGGACACTGATTGAGGTCCAGTTTTGGTTCCATGGTCCTACTTGCCTGGGGTGGGGGTGCCTCCTACTGAAATTTACCAGGGGAGTCCGTGTTCTTGATCACACTGGTCTTGTCTTTCTGAGCTTCTTCCTGTAAAGAAAAGGAAGCAGGAAGCTCAGAAGCCTAGGGACTGGTCTTGGATCCCTGCCCAGCTCACTCCCTGGGCTGATAGGGCTTGAGCCCATCCTTCCTCAGTGCTCCACATACCACATTGGGGTAGGGGAAGTCGAATCGCACAAAAACATCCAGGTCGCCGGGGGAGAGCCCTGTGGGCAAACAAGGGTAAGAGCTGGACAGAGAGGTGGTTCCATTGGCCCCAAGACCTGTCTGTGACCTCCTTACCTTGGGGTGTGGGCAAGTTGATGCCCTTCACGATGAACAGGAGCATGTCATTGCTGCTGAGGTCCGGAAAGATTCTTCCAGGAAGGCGCGTGGGGAGACAAAGGCACCTCAGCTTCACTGCCTGTGCATCTTTCCCCCCCTCAGTGAGAACAGGAAACAACCTCCCCCTACCCCGGTCTTTGGGGGTTCCTGAACGCAAGTTTTAGAATCAGACAGACTAGAGTTTTCTGGGTTTCCTTTCCAGTTTGCACATACTTATTTGCTACCCACTTCATGCCAGTCAGTAGTCTTGCTCTTAGGGTACTTTTCTAGCCTTTCACAGTATTTCTGGGGCTCCCTACTAGTCATCAATCAATGCCCAGATGCTGCCAGACCTTTTCTTCACTTGAAAATATTTCTCAAGGACCTACTATGTGTAGTCATTGACTCAGACGCCAGGGGACCTACCCTGCCTTTAACATTATTTCCAGAGCTCCTACCCTACACCAGCTGCTGTCCTCACTGCTTGAGGACACAAAAGAAAAGAACCGGACCCATCTTTGTGATCATGAAGCGCAGGCCAGGTGAGTGGAGATGATCAGAGTGGAGAGAAACAAGGCAACTCTGCAGAGAATTAAACCAGGGGAGAGAGGAATATGTTTGGAAGGGGTTGCTTTAGCCAGGTGGTTTGGGAAGTTTACTTGAGAATGTCAAAAAGGAAGTGCTTCATAGAGACCTTGGGGAAAGGTCTAGGCAGAGGTAATAGCTGCAGGAAGGTCCTGTATGAAAACATGCTTGATGTCTCAGAGGGGCCTAAAGGAGGCCTCTGTTGCAGGAAGTAAGTAAATGGAGATGGTAAGTGGACATAAGATGACAGGGGTCAGGCCCCCACATGAGATGTGGGGAGCTAGGGTCAGAGGTGTAGGTTTCCCTAAGTGCAGCAGGGAACCACTGTGGCTCTACCAGTTTCAACCACAAGTGGGAAAAACAATCCCACATCCCCGGATATAGAAAGATTTAATAGAAACCGGTCCAAGAACCATCCTGTGGGTTTATCCAGGCCTCTGAGATTAGGCACATCTCTGCTGTCACTATACCGTCTCCATTTCCAAATGCGTCACTGTCAGCATCCCCTTGCCATCCTTCACTAGCTTCACAGGCCTGTCCCAGATCTTTACTCATGCTGTGCTGTTACCACCCAGAAGCAAGTCTTCTGGCCCACAAGGCATCTGGGCAGGGAGGCACTGGGGCCTTACTTGATGACACTGAAGGTCCTCTGCTCAAAGCGGGCATTGGGTGTGGGGAGACCCCTGGCAAAAGCCTGCTTCAAGATCTCCATGCTCCGCTTACAGTCCTCTGCCAGTTTCTCAAACCTGCCAGGGATAGGGTATGCTCAGGTACCTGATGCCAGGGCCAGCTGTTGGGTGCAGGTATCTGTTGAGGATGCGGGGGGGGGGGGTCACTTACTTGGTGGTTTCAGCAATGTTACCCAGATGGGTAAACTGGTTAGAGTGATTCAGGCACATCTGGGGAAGCAGAAAAAGGGAGTGGAGGGCTGAGGAGCCATGATAATGGGACACTTCTTCTGACCAGGCTGAGGACCCCCCTCACCTCATGCTGCTGCCTTATCAGTTTGGTGAGTTCACCATAGCGCCGGGCAGATTCCTGAGACAGACCTGGACCGGGTCGTTGGACCAGGGCAAAATCATCCTTGTTGACTGGGGCTGGTGGTACCTGAGGAAGATGAAGCTCATGGGGAGGGGTCTGCTGGTCAGCCATGAGTTGTGTACCTAGGGCTCTGAGGAAACATTTCCTCTTCTTGAAGGGGGTCTTCCCTGACTTCCACTATATTCCCTGCCGCTGCTTCTTTTTTTTTTCTTCTCCAAGAAGCTCTGAGATGGATGATCCTGCCCTAAGTGGCAGAATTTGTTAGCTGTTTCTCCCTATACTGATACCCAATTCCTCTTGCCTAAATTGAGTTCTGCCTGGGCACGTGATCACCCAGCTGGAAACTACATGCCCCAGCATCCCTTGAGGTTAGCTGTAGCTATGTGTCTTAGTTCCAGCCAATGGGAGACAAGTAGAAGCAAAGGCTACTCCATGTGACTTTCTTTAAAGGAAGTCTCTTAGCCAGGTATGGTGGTGCATGCAGGTAAGCGACAGCCTACTGGGGACTGGAGATCGCGGTTTGAGACCCGCCCGGGGCAACACAGTGAGACCTAGTTCCAAAAAATTAGCTGGGCATGGTGGCGCATGCCTGTAATCCCAGCTACCTGGGAAGCTGAGGCTGGGGATTGCTTAAGTCTGTGGTACCCCGGCCAACGTGAGCCTGCGGTTCCACAGGCAAAAACAGCGAGACCTAGTCTCAAAAAAATTAAATAAAATAAAGGAAGTCTCTTGTCCTGTCCTTTCACTCTCTCACCCCTTCCCATGGGCAGGATACAGACGGAACCATGATTCACTTGGACTGTGGGCATGAAGACAACCCCCTGGAGTACAGCAAGGCAATGAGTATTATATACAAGAAATATAGTGTCTTGTTTTGACTGTGGCTTGGGGCCTGGATCCTGATACATTCCAAGTTGCTATGGCTATTAAATGGCTCCAGCCTGTCAAGTGGGCACCTGGGAAGTTCCCGCAGGCCTTAGGGTTTTACCTTGGCGATATCCACGGGCAGCCCATTGCGTGAGGCCTCCAGCATGGGTTCTAATCCCTTAGCCTGGCGCAGGTGCATCTTGGCACCCTCCACATCATTCTTCTGTTTGGCTCGTAATGCAGCCTGCAGGAGCTGCTTTTTGCGGCCCTCCAGGAAGGCCAGCTGCTGCTGAGCTGTGGAACATAGGCACCTGCAGGTGCTGTCTTTCTTACCCACAGCCAAGCAGTAGGCAGCTGGGGCAAGGAGGGGCACCTACCTCTGGTAGAGGTACCTTTGGGGGCTGTTTTGGCTGCTGGGGTAGAGCCTGACTGGGATGTCCTTGAGGGTGGGGCCTTGGGCTGGTTCATGGGGGCTGGAGGGCTATTGGAATGCTGAAAAGCAGAGAGAAAGTCAGAGCTTTCCCAGCACCCGAGAGAAGTCCATTCCCCAAAGGATCAGGGCCCAATTCCCAACAATGGTGATTGTGCTATCTGTCTCCTCAGGACAGAGACTAGTTCTGTTCTCATTGAATTACTACATTCTGAGGAGGTGGGACTATTACTGTTATTAGCCCACTTTCAGATGGGGCTCAGAGAACAAAACTACTGGCCCATAGACAAATGGCCAGGGCCAAGCTAGGAGGACAGTTCTTTCCAGTTCAAGGTTAGGATGGATGGGGCTTGGCTCCACTCCCGTCTCACCCCCAGTCCCTAGGCCCTCACACCTTCTTAGACTCCTCGTCTTCTTCATCCTCAAGGCCTTCATCCTGGTTGGCTAGCTTCATGGCAGTCTCTAGGACACCCACCAGGCTGGGTTGGGTGGGCTCGGTGGCCTCTAGGCCCTGAATGGGGGGAAAGCCTGGGCGGCCAGTTGGGGCCTGGTTAGGAAGGGGAGACCCACACCATGATTGAAGGGATGTGGGTTTCTCCCACTCCTAAGGAACATTGGGCCTTTCAATCTTCTTGGAATCTAAGGGAGGAACTGCTTCTGGTCCCACGTAGACACTAGACCACCACAACTTCCTGCATGCAGCTTGGTTTCTTCCCCGGCTCTGGGCCTTAACCAGACTCCAACAAGCAGATATAAATGTGTTCCTTGTGTGAACTGGGATGCTGAGCTCTGGGGGCAGGCCTAGGAGCTGGTCAGGCTCCCAGGAGGACCAAGGTGCACAGAGATAATCGTTTTCATGGAGGAATACAGAGGCCTGCTATCTACGGGGTACTGAGGGGAGGCTGAGCTGGTGCTTGCAAAGCTAGGAGCTGATAAACAGAAAAAAATAAGTGGAACAAAGAGAGAACAGACAATGGTGGGCTAGTGAACAGGCTCTCCAAATAACCCCCCTGATATTCAGCGTTACACCAACTTCTGTGATGTAAACACTCCCAATTTCAGGCTACCAACAGAATTCCTACATATGTAGGCATCAGCTCCCTGAGCCCGAAGAGTTGGAACGAATAACACCTGCAAAGGTTCAGAGGCTGGAGCGCTAGGGCAGGGGTAGGGCCTACCTGGGGGCACAGGCAGCTCAGCCACATCGATGGCTCGGCCAGCCTTATGTGCTCGGATGGCATCTTGATATTGCTGCAAGGGACACAGGTGTTAGGGCTGCCTGGACCAGGTCTCCAGGGAAGGCCTACCCACCCACTTGGCCCCCCACGCCCTCACCTTGACAATGCGCTCATGCATGCGAGCCTTCCGTTGGTCTCCTTTGGCCTTGGCTTGGGCTGCAGCCACATGGTACCTCTCCATCCGCTGTTCCAGAGCTTCCAGGAGAGTCTTTGGGGGTGCAGGAACTTCTGGGTTAGAATGGACAGCGATAAGAGTCTGGGGAAGGGGAGTCTTGCATGCCCATCCCAGGGGATCCCAAGAACTTACCAGGTGTGGTGGGCACCATGGCAGGAGCTGCAGGCTGTGGTAGCAATGATGGTGGATCTGGAGGTAGCTGGTCTAGAGGCAGAGAGGTCCTGGTCCATGAAGGGGTTGCTTTCCCCTCCCCCAACCACAATGGTCTGGCCTGAGGAGGTCCCTGGGCAGGGTTCTCACCCGGTGGAGGGGGTAGGCGGGACAGGTCCACAGCTTCCCCCCTGTTCAGGGCCTCCAAGATGGCATCAAAACTCTGGGAAAAGGCAGAAGGAAGTCAGAGGAGACTGTAGCTGAGTCCAGAAGCCCGTGAGGAGCCCCCAGAGCCTGGCCATGAGCTGCATCTATTCTTTGGCATCATCTTCCTCAAGCTTCTTCTAACACAGTAGGTCCATATTACAGAGAGGGGTAAACTGAAGCTTCAAAAAGTGTGATAACATATAGCTACAATGTGGCCGGGAGCTAAAATAAAATTGGGGTCTGTCAGGCTCCATGGAGCCTGTTCTTTGCCACTGTACAATGCTGGAAGCATCCTGTCATCTCCCTTCTATCCTGTCCGCCTATCTAGATGTACCTTGGCCACACGGAAGTGTCTGGCAGCGGTGGATGTGTCTCCCTGCTGCTTGGCGTGGAGGGCAGCCAGCTTGTACTCACGCTGGCGACTCTGCAGCTGGGCCAGGGGGCCAGGGCTGCAGGGACCTGAAAGGAGGAACGGCATGTAAGCCATTTCTATTTAATTCTCACAACAAGGGCTGTTCTTAGGCTTATTTATTTTACAGACATGAGTATTAATGAGGCTCAGAGGGGATGCTGCCTCCCCAATATCACACAGCCTGAAGATGGCAGGGTGGGGACTCAACTCCAGACTCTGTAGGCTCCAGAATAGATACCATTTTGCCTCCAAGAGAATTCTGGAAAACCTATGTCCCCTTACACATTAAATCTGAAAAATGGCCAAGGATGTTACCATGTGTCTTGCAAATACTGACATTCAAAAAAGAAAATTGTTATGCCACTTTTTCTAGTCCAATGAATTTAACTACTATGGGGATTTAGCATTCATCAATACTCAATGTATACTTTTTTTTTTAATTGTGGCAAAATATACACAATTCACCATTTTAACCATGTTTATGTGTGCAGTTCAGTGGCATGTACATTGTTGGGTGACCAACACCACCACCACCCATTCCTGGAACTTAATTTTTCTCAACTGAAACTCTGGTCCCATTAAACACTCACTCCTGTTCCTCTGGTGCTTGACACCCAAGTACTTTCTATGTCCTTTCCCATTTAGTCATCCTACAGACATGGGGGTATACAAAATCTCTCTTCGTGTCCCTGCATTCAATTATTTTGAGCATATACTACAATTTATTTTAAAAATGTATTTCAGGGATTTTTGCATCTTTTACTTGTAGCTACATTCCCCAAAAATTTGTATCCCAGCATGATAGATGAGGGTATCTGATAGCCTCTTTCAGAGGTACATACTATTGTACATTTGTGCAACCAAAACACACCTATGCAGTGCATTGGCAAAGTTAGGTAGTGGAGGAGTAACCTGCTTTTCAAATGTATATTAAAGTTCTAAATAATATGTTCCATATGTTTTCAGGGCTTGCTCTAAGTTGGAAGCAATAGGTTCGATTGCTGGTATGAATAAAACAAGATCCAACAGTTAACATCCTTCAACATCCACAAAGCCTAGAAACACACACTGTACCCTTGCAAACTCACAAGGGGTTGCACTGTCTTGAACTGAGTAGGTCTCGCTATTTTGCCTGTGGGACCGCAGGCTCATGTTGTCCGGGATACCACAGACTCAAGCAATCCCCAGCCTCAGCTTCCCAGGTAGCTGGGATTACAGGCATGCGCCACCACGCCCAGCTATATTTTTTTGGAACTAGGTCTCACTACGTGCCCCAGGTGGGACTCCAACCATGATCCCTAGCCCCAGCCACTTCATAGGCTAAAGCTTACAGGCACAAGCCACCGTGCCAGGCAAACACCTCACCTTTTATTCAGTTTTATTCCGTTATTTCAAGTTTCTCACTGTTTACAAAAAAAGTTCTCCCAGGTTATTGTTACAATGTTTATTAAGTGTGCGAAATAAACTGGTAACAGGCAAAGCCTGAATACATTCAGCTTTTTGATAAGTGATTTTTATACACCATCAGTCAAATTTTATTGGCAAAGGCACCTCTTGCTAATACCATTAGGTTGCTCCCTCCTTTCCTTTCACTCCTAACAACTAGTTCTTGTTTATTCCATTTATTCCATTTATTCCACTTACAGTGAAGAAAAGTCTGCTTCATACCAACATGTGAATGGGAAGCAGCAGCTACCTATTACTGCAACAACAAGTGATTCCTTGAGCTCCTACCCAGAGATATGTCAAAACCCCGTATGAACAATTTTTGGAGATTTGGGCTGAGAATTTCAGGTGAACACCAGCCTGACTACAAAAAGGTTTGGTGAGTCAGTGGTTACTTGCTCAACTCTGCCAGTGTTGTAAGTTTTTCTTTAGTTCCCACCAGGGTACTCCCATGTTCATATTCTAGAATGGAGGGAGGCAGCTATTTATTTCCTACCTATTTTCTAAATAGGAAAGGAATAGGAAGAGGGAGCAGGGGAAACGGAAGTTGGGGAGGAAAAGTACTTGGGAGGTTTGGTCCCCAGCAGGTGAGTTTTAGGGAAGACAAGTCAAGGGACCAGGAATTACTTGCTCTGGTAGGCATGTCAGTCCTACAAAGGAGTGATCTTCTGATGTGCGTGTCAACATCATGCTCCATGAGACCTGAGCAGCCTGGTCTGCTGCGTTCTAGGAGCGCAGGAAAAAAAGGACATTGCTCCAGAAAAAGAAGAGACCAGTGGGTCAAGCACTGACCAATGACTTGCAGCAACAGAGAAGTTGGGGTGACCAGGGGGAAGAGGAATGGGGGTGCAGTGTGGAGGTATAGGGATACAATAATGAAGGGAGAGCCATACCTTAGGGGAATGATAACTATACAAATATGACTGATGTATGAAAATCAGAAAATTTAAAAAAATTTACAAAAAAACCCCATCATGCTTCATGAAAGATGTGGGTACCAAGCCGGGCACAGTGGCTCGTGCCTGTAAGCTTCAGCCTATGAAGCGGCAGGGGCTAGGGATCGCGGTTCGAGTCCTGCCTGGGGCCCGAAG
>PVHY01018820.1:11340-21874 GCA_004024945.1 Uropsilus gracilis | reverse complement strand
TCCCAGCTAACTGGGATTACAGGCACATGCCACCATGCTCGACTAGTTTGGAAATTTCTATGCTAACTGGGAATACCAGACTCCAGAAAGCAAAAAGAAAGAAAATACTACGTCAGCCTTCTGAGTACCTCAAAAAATCAGAGTTACAGCCATTTACTGGGAAAGTAAGACTGCTTTCCAGGAAGGGGTACAGGTAAACTTATACCCCCCCTCAATTTTTTACTCAGTTGGTTCTGCAGCAACTTCAGTTTCCCCATAGAATCTATGTGGCTTCCCATACCAGCTTCCACCAGAAGAGTTAACAGCAGCATCATTCTAGGCCAAGGGACAAGACCAGAGGAGGCCACCAGTCTCAAGACTACAAGTTCAAAGGCCTGAAAAAGGAGAAATCTTTCTCCTCACTTACTTGTTCTGCAACTCCTGGTAAAGGACGCTGGCAACACTGCACTTTTCTGGTCGTATTTGATTTTGGTCCTGTTCCTGCACCTGGTTTTGAAGGTCCTGTGGTTCCCCAAAATATTTTTTTGTACGTGTGTTTATAACATCATTGTCTATCCCAAGGTTCTCCCACCACCTTATCACCCGTGAACCATCTTAATCTCTTGTACCCATCCCTCCCCCGATTTTACTCTCTTTTTTTACTCGATTTTACTCTCCCCTCTCTTGCTCCGTGCTTCAGTTCTGTGGATAGTTTTAAATTTTTCTTGTCCAGCCAGGCACGGTGGCTCGTGCCTGTAAGCTTCAGCCTATGAAGCAGCCCGGGCTAGGGATCACGGTTTGAGTCCCACCTGGGCCCGTAGCGAGACCTTTTTCCAAAAAAATAGCTGGGCATGGTGGCGTGCACCTGTAATCCCAGCTACCTGGGAAGCTGAGGCTGGGGACTGCTTGAGTCTGTGGTACCCCGGGCAACGAGAGCCTGCGGTTCCACGGGCAAAAATAGCGAGACCTAGTCTCAAAAAAAAAAATAATAATAATAATAATAGCGAGACCTAGTGTCAAAAAAAAATTTTTTTTTTTTTTTGCTTGTCCATTTGTTTGTTTTCCCTATATCCCTCATATAAGTGAGACCCTCCAAATGTTACTCCAGGAAAAAAGGTCCTCCCCACTGGGTCCCCCTGCAACAATCTTAGTGATGCTGTATTGGGACAAGTTGGGGGTCAGGCCCTCTTAAGAGCTTCACACGTGAACCTAAAGGCTCAACTTGCAAATTAAGACACATACAAACACACCAAGTGTGCTCACATACAAACACACCAAGTGTGCTAACAAAAGTAAGTGTGTACATATGACACTATATGAAAAAAAGAACTGACCAGAGAGTTTTCAGGATACATATCTGGTATACTTCTGCTGCTCTTGCTCTTCCAGCAAACACTGTACAGCTGGCCTCCGTGTCTCAAGTCACCTATTCAGGCAAAAAAAAAAAAAAAAAAATGAGAGCAGCGCTCTTGGAGCCCTGATAACGCAGTTTTCGTGTAACTTAAAAGTGCCAGATCCTGGTCGGGAATTCCCCAGGACGCCGGGGTCAACAGCTCGAAGGACAACCAACTACTGCTGCGTGCCGCTACCAGGTTCAAAACCCAGTGCGCAGGGAAAATCCAACTTCTGACTGGATGCCCCAGCGCCATTTGGGAAACTGAGTTCGACTCTGGTGGAGACAGCAGGCGATGAAGGCTGCAGACTACATTTCCCGGGAAGCAATGAGCGCAGACACACCCCCTTCGTGAAGCATGCTGGGAAACCAAGTTTTTCTGTCTCTGTAATGGTTGTCTCTGAGGACGGAATGAACTATGTAGCCCAGGATGCAACACGGAGAGTCAACAACGTCCCGGGGCCGGTTGCAGCAGTTCTTGGGAAATGGAGTACAAGCTACCTTGAAACTTCACGACCCAGGTTACCCTTGTGACTCCATTCCCCAGCAAGCTCAGCGCGTAACGGGCATTATGGAGCCGCAAGTTGCAGAGCTGAAGCTGAAGATTGAAAACACGTTGTGCCCTTTTGGCTTCGAGGTTTACCCCTTTCAGGTTAGTTTATCCCTCCTGCGGTGCTAAGGCTAAGTGTATGACTGACCTTAGTGCTATTGGAGTGAATCGTGAGAGCTTTCAGATCCCTCCCCAGCTTCTCTGGCCTTCGTGTCCACCTGACCTACCTACTGGGATAAAATGTCAGCGGGGACTTGTATTAAAAAAGTAGAGAAGTGAATGCACGTTTGTCCTTTGGCTGTCATATAATGCCTACTTATTAATGAGAGACACACTTAGATCCAGTAACCTTGTGGCTCTGTCACCAACAATGTACAGAAAGGAACTCATGGAGCCAGAGTCATTTTGGAAACTTACTAAAGGTGTTAGCAGAGGGCAAGACCTGGAAAGTTTGCATAACTGAGATTTAGGTCATTGAGGAGAAAAGGGCATTCCTGGTGTTGAAAGAGGAAATAATTGACTCATTTTTCCATTCGCCAATTAAAGGATAATTCATGATGTTTTCAATTACCAGTGCAGGGCTGAATATGTAAACTGTGCCTTCACCTGACAGAGAACCCTGGCACCACCACCTTCCCAGGCTTACATAATATAAGCCAATTTCTCACCCTGTCCAGTGCTCCCTGCATTGAGCCAAATGCTTGAATAGGAAGCTCAGCTTAAACCCTTGAGAGTCCACTTCCACTAATTGAACTATTGAGAGTCCACTTCCACTAATTGATCCACAGCAGTACAGGGAGAGTATATAGAGGAAGGGTCTAACTGGAGAGGGAAATTTTCCCAAGGGAAAAAAATGGAGTTAAGCTATATATGAAAAGAAAAGACCTATACATGAAAAGAAGGAGAGTTCTGTGCATCCCAAATAACAGCAATAGCTTGGATAAAGATGTGGAGGTAGTGGTGGATCATTTGTAAAGGAGAGAGGTTAAGAATGACTAGTGGAGGCTGGGCACGGTGGCTGGTACCTGTAAGCTTCAGCCTATGAAGCGGCCGGGGTCAGGGATCACGGTTCGAGTCCCACCTGGGGCCTGTAGCGAGACCTAATTCCAAAAAAAATAGCTGAGCATGGTGGTGTGTGCCTGTCATCCCAGCTACCTGGGAAGCTGAGGTTGGGGATTGCTTGAGTCTGTGGTACCCCGGGCAACGAGAGCCTGCGGTTCCACGGGCAAAAATAGCGAGACCTAGTCTCAAAAAAAAAAAGACTAGTGGGTCAGGTAGACCCACTGACAAAAGAAAACTTTTGTGTTGAACAGAGACATCTGCAGCCCTTCCAGGCAGTCTAGGCTCCAACCCCCTTCACTTCCTCACCAAATCCAATCAGTAACCAAGAAATCTAGGACTCTTCTCTTGTATATCTTAAATTCATTCACCCATCTATGCTCTGAGGCTAGCCACTATTTCTCATTTGTATTACTGCAGTAACCTGTTTGCTGTCAGTTTGCCTTCAGTCCATCACACTGAATTGACTTTTTCTTCTTCCTGAAGAGAACTTTTTTTTTTTTTTAGAGACTAGGTCTTCCTAGTCTCTTCCTCGAGCAATCCCAGCCTCAGCTTCCCAGGTAGCTGGGATGACAGGCGCGCGCCACCACGCCCAGCTATTTTTTTGAAACTAGGTCTCGGTACATGCCCCAGGTGGCACTCGAACCATGATCCCTAGCCCTGGCCACTTCATAGGCTGAAGCTTACAGGCATGACCCACCGTGCCCGGCCCCAAATGGACCTTTTTAAAATCAGTTTACTCCTTAAATCTTCAATGGCTCATTCCTCAGTGTCTCCAAATTACTCATACTCCCTAAATTGTTAAGTCCAGTCACAATATCACCCTTCTTGATCTCTCCAAATTTCTGTCTCTCTGCTCCCCTGTACAGACCCTGCACTTCCATCAAACTATACAATTTGCTATTCTCCAAATGTGCTCTGTACTTTTTGCCTTTATGCCATGACTTCTATTTAGAATATGCACAGCCAGGCATTGTGGGACACCCCTTTAATCCCAGCGCTGGGAGGCTGAGGCCAGGGATCACTTAAGTCCATGGGTTTGCGACTACCCTGGGCAACATAGTAAGACCTAGTAAAAGACCTAAAAAATAGCCAAGTGTGGTAGCATGTGCCTGTAATCCCAGCTACCTGGGAGGTTGGAGCTAATGATCACTTGAGTCTGCAGGTTCAGGGCAACATAGCGATACCTCATCTCTTAAAACAAAACAAAACAAACAAACTATATATATATATATATATATATATATATATATATATATATATATATATATATAACTATCTATATATATATATAACTATCTATCTATCTATATATATATATATATATAGTATATGCATCAAATTTTCCTTTCCACATTAGTGTCAGTTTCCTCCTCAGCCTTCAAAACTCAGCTTCCAAGAAGCCTTTCCTAATTCCAGGGGGTTGTATGTAGCCGTACCACCCTGAGCACATCCAATGTCATCTAACTTCAGAGGGCCTTTATCTTGCCCTGGCACTGCAGTAAATGCAATACAATTTATTTTTGTTCTTTATGCTCTGGCTCTTTCTGAGCTGTCAAATTCAAACAAGTTTGACTAGACATACATCACTACAGCACCAGTTAAAGTTCATTGATTAAATGAATCAGATGAAGACTGGAGCAAAATATAAAAGGCCTTGAATGCCAGGCTCATAAGTAAAATATATTCCTGACTGAAACCCAAGTTGACCTTCCAGTATGGCCTAATTTTTTCTTTTCCAGGTGGCATGGTACAATGCACTTCTGTCTCCAGCCTTCCATCTGCCCCTACCAGGACCTACCTTGGCCTTTTTGGTACTCAGCACACCTGCCATGTTTGACCGGGCCCTCAAGCCCTTCCTGCAGAGCTGCCGTCTTCAACCACTAACCGATCCTGTGGACCAGTGTGTGGCCTACCACTTGGGACGAGTTAGAGAGGTGAGCAAGACTTATATCCTCCAATTTTCAATCCTGTAACCGGTTTTCAGCTCTACCAAGCTCAGTGGAGGGTCTAACTCTACCTTGTGACAGGAGCCACTTCCCAATTAGGATACCCTAATACCAGTGTTGACATTGTGCTATCTCCCCTTTCTGTCTTCTTATCCCAGCAGCCCCCAAGTCTCAAATCAGTCTTATCCGCCCTACACCAATATGCAACTTTCATGAATCTCAGACCAGACTTCCTTTGGTTTCCAAGTAAAATAACCCCAGCTATCTCTCACCTCTTTGCCCTAGATCTGCTTTGTGCTGTCTTTGGGGATTTTTGAAAACATAGTAGTTGCCGGGCACGGTGGCTCGTGCTTTTAAGCTTCAGCCTATGAAGCGGCCCGGGCTAGGGATCGCAGTTCGAGTCCCACCTGGGCCCGTAGCGAGACCTAGTTCCAAAAAATAGCTGGGCGTGGTGGCGCGCACCTGTCATCCCAGCTACCTGGGAAGCTGAGGCTGGGGATTGCTTGAGTCTGTGGTACCCCGGGCAACGAGAGCCTGCGGTTCCACAGGCAAAAATAGCAAGACCTAGTCTCAAAAAAAAAAAAAAAGAAAGAAAGAAAGCATGGTAGTTCCCTAGCATATGCATATATAAACATGTACAGGGTCTCCTAGGTCTTCCCTCCATGCTGGGACTTTGGAGTACAGATCCAAGTCACCCCTCATATTGGAGGTCTTTGAGCAAGACGTATACTTCTCTTCAATTAGTCCCTCCTGGACAGGATATTACTTTCCTTACACCCCATCACATTTAAGGTTGTATTTAAGGCCGGGCACGGTGGCTCGTGCTTGTAAGCTTCAGCCTATGAAGCGGCCGGGGCTAGGGATCGTGGTTCGAGTCCCGCCTGGGGCCCGTAGCGAGACCTAGTTCCACAAAATAGCTGGGTGTGGTGGTGCGCGCCTGTAATCCCAGCTCCCTGGGAAGCTGAGGCTGGGGATTGCTTGAGTCTGTGGTACCCCGGGCAACGAGAGCCTGCAGTTCCACGGGCAAAAATAGCAAGACCTAGTCTCAAAAAAAAAAAAAAAAGGTTGTATTTAAACTTTCAACTTGACTTCAGACGAGATCAGGCGCGTTCAGGGTGGTATGGCCGTAGAGTACTTTCAACTTGACTTCAGAGGACAGGACCATGTTAACACAGATTAAGGCCCTCCAGGACAAGATCATGATTCCAGTTAACGCTGAAAGGAACCTCCATTTTGTTCTGTCCCAGAGCCTCCCAGAGCTACAGATGGAAGTCATTGCTGACTATGAGGTACACCCCAACCGGCGCCCCAAGATTCTGGCCCAAACAGCAGCCCATGTGGCCGGGGCTGCATACTACTACCAAAGACACGACGTGGAGGCTGACCCCTGGGGGACCCAGGTCAGAGAGCAAGTATGAATGAGTAGGAAATAAGTAAAAGTTCCTTAAGGTAATTAGGTCCCACATCCCTCTACCTCCTCTAGTTAAAGGAGTTTGTAGGCACATCCAGGACAAGGATGTGCCCTGGTCAAGATTCCAACCCCACATACTGACACCTACCTGGGGACAAATAAGATCATAGAACTTGGGTCAGTTCTTAAAGCCCTGTTGTGAAGGCGGCAGAGCAATTAGTAGGCCAGTGGTGGTGAGGTAGCTGGGGCTCAGTCTAAGTTTATGAAAAGGGTTGTTCATAAGGAATGGGGGCGGCCCAGTCATTGGACTAACAGCAGCTCCCAAGGAATTGGTATCCATTGAGAAGTGAACAAGTGTAGCTCGCAGTGACAGTAGACTTGGTGTCAAGGTGACCTCCATGACCTTACTTTTCTTTACCCTTTCTCCAGCACATATCAGGTGTGTGTATACACCCCCGATTTGGGGGCTGGTTTGCCATCCGGGGGGTGGTGCTGCTGCCAGGAATAGAAGTGCCAGATATGCCACCCACAAAACCACTCGACTGTGTTCCAAAGAGAGCTGACAGAATCACCCTACTTGAAAGTTTCAATTTCCACTGGCAAGACTGGACTTACCGGGATATTGTGACACCCCAGGAGCGCTATTCTGAAGAGCAGAAGGCCTACTTTTCAACTCCACCTGCCCAACGCTTGGCCTTTTTAGGCTTGGATCAGCCCTCGGAGACAGGGTGTGGAACCCCTGAACTTCCCTTTACAACCATACCCAAAAAGTCTCAGAATCCCAGCAAAGCTGGGGGCTGGCTCAACCCCGTAGTCTCCCCACCTCCATCTGCCAGCCCTTGAGATTTTCCTCCCCTGTGGGAACTTATTTATGATAGTGGTACTAGGACTTACTTGGCTTGAACATAGCCAGAGATATTAGTTTGGGAACAAGATTATTTTTGATAAAATACAGTAGAGCTCACCAGTGAATGCTCAGAAGTTTGTTCAAGACAAGAAATCCAAAACCAAGGACAAATTCTAATTCTCACTGGCATAATAATGCTTTATTAATTTCTCAATGTTCCAAAGATACTTACCAGACTTGAGAAACCATCTCATATAGTGATACCTGCCTTTTAGAGTTGCTAGAGTAAATACATAAAGAGCACTTGTGAAACTTTCAGTAGCCTATGCCTGTAATTCTTTTTTTAAGGGGTTAGATCTCGCTAGCCCCTAGTCCCAAACCCGTGAACTTATGTGATCTCTAGCCTCAGCCTCCCAAGGCTGGGCTTAAAGGCACACACCACTGTACCTGGCTCTGCCTTGGGAATCATGTATTGCTACCCGCTCGGAAAGGTTGGTATTGCCTGGAAGGGAATGATGCGAAAACTCAGTTCTGAATTCCCCAAGAAAAACCCACCTCCCCAAAGACAACCTATCTCAGAAGAGTTATGGCTACAGGGAAAAAAAATGCCCTCAAATCAGGATTAGCATACAAGTAATAAAACAGATACATGTTCAGTACTGAGCTTTAGCTGAAAGCCGTTCCCAAGGTCACCAGTCCTGTCTACCACCACCCAAGCCGCTTTTAAATGTACATCCAGTCTCCAATTCTGACTTTTTACAGTCGTACATGCATTTAGAAGGGTCATGCTTCTGCTTGTCATGTAGCCCTCCCACTACTGAAAGGTAGATGGTTAAGGGAACAGCTAGAACATAAAGTGCATTTCTTCAGCAACACTACAGATCTTGCTCTTTTCTCCCAGAATGAATGAAATAAAATTGGTTAAGTTCCAACCCCAACAACAACATGTCCCCCTCAGTAAGATTTCCTGATTGAGATCTTACTTCTCACTGTTTTCCCTAGAGGGAAAGCAGAGTAAATTCCTCTTAAAATTAAAGTTTAATAATGTCCACTCATGTGCAAAGTCAACAAAGTTTCAGTTCAAGTTTAATAGAAACTACAAAAGATCAAAAGTGATGTCCCATTACCATATACATCAGCTGGCCTATCCCACAACACAATGCAGGCCCAATCTCTCCAAGAGAAGAAAGGTTGGTCCTCCCAACCCTTGAAGGAAAGGCCTATCCCTGCTCCATACCACATCTGAGCTGAGTCTAAAGTCTTGTGTTTTAAGTATGACAATAGTAACAAGTAGTTTGGTTCTTATGGCTGCTCTGGCAGTCTGGCCATAAATGATTCAGGGCTCACTTCTGCTTAGAGAAATATTCTTTGCTCTTCTGGACATCAGGCTTGATGGTATCACTACCAGGTTTCCAGCCAGCCGGACACACTGCAAGAGAAAGGTACCATTAATTAAATATCCTCTCAAGAAAACACGGGATGAGAGGGCTTTATGAACTTGGATTTAGAAATATTCTTAAATATGGGCTGGGCACGGTGGCTCGTGCTTTTAAGCTTCAGCCTATGAAGCGGCCGGGGCTAGGGATCGCAGTTCGAGTTCCACCTGGGACCCGTAGCGAGACCTAGTTTCAAAAAAATAGCTGGGCGTGGTGGCGTACGCCTGTAATCCCAATGACCTGGGAAGCTGAGGCTGGAGATTGCTTGAGTCTGTGGTACCCCGAGCAACGAGAGCCTGCGGTTCCACGGACAAAAATAGCAAGACCTATTCTCTAAATAGAAATATTCTTACACATGATACCAAAAGCACAAGGAAAAAAAACCCTGTATATCAAAAAACAAAGACACAGAAAATAATTTACATATCATATCTGATAAATAATACCAAAATCTAGGGCTGGGCACGGTGGCTCGTGCCTGTAAGCTTCAGCCTATGAAGTGGCCTGGGCTAGGGATCGCATTTCAAGTCCTACCTGGGGCACGTAGCGAGACCTAGTTGCAAAAAAAAAAAAAATAGCTGGGCGTGGTGACGCGCACCTGTAATCCCAGCTACCTGGAAAGCTGAGGCTAGGGATTGCTTGAGTCTGTGGTACCCCGGGCAACATGAGCCTGCAGTTCCAAGGGCAAAAATAGCGAGACCTTGCCGGGCACGGTGGCTCGTGCTTGTAAGCTTCAGCCTATGAAGCGCGGCCGGGGCTAGGGATCGCGGTTCGAGTCCCGCCTGGGGCCCTTAGCGAGACCTAGTTCCAAAAAACTAGCTGGGCGTGGTAGTGCGCGCCTGTAATCCCAGCTACCTGGGAAGCTGAGGCTGGGAATTGCTTGAGCCTGTGGTTCCATGGGCAAAAATAGCGAGACTTAGTCTCAAAAAATAAATAAATAAATAAATAAATAAACAAACAAACAAACAGCGAGACCTAGTTTAAAAAAAAAAAAATAACAAAATCTAGAGAATTCCTGCAGTTCAACAGAAAGATAAGTCAACTAAAAAATGAGCAATGGATTTGAATAACATTTCTCCAAATTCATAGACAAAGTTTTAAAGAGCTAGAAGAGGGATGAAATGAGACTGCTTAATGATTAGTCTCTGGGATGATGAAAAAATACTGAAACAGTAGTGATAGATGCACAATGCTTAACAGCTGCCTCTGCTCTGAAATCTGAAAGCAGTAACCAATTACTTCTCAGTACTCTTTATTGGCAAACTGTATAAATCCAACAGTGACAGGACCCTCCACAGAAGGCCATGCTTGTTTTACAAGTAAATGCCTTCTACCCTTTAGAGGAAGTAAAGGTCTGAAGCTTTATACTGAATCTACTTATGCAGAAAGCAGTCTCAACCTTTTACTAATATCCTGAGCTAGCAATGCCTCTTTGAACTAAGGTGAGGAAAGGTAACCATTCACTGTTTTTCCGCTTATCTGCTATGACAACAATAGAAAAGCAAAAGTCTCATCCCAAAAATGAGAGAGGGGAAGGTCCCTTTTAATTCAGTGTCAGACTCCACAAGAACTGTCTGGAACAAGGTATGGATAGGATAGATGCTAAAAGGCAGACTTAGCTACCATTACTTTCAGGAAGTTTCAATTTGTTACAAAATTGGCTTTTGTGGTACCAAACAGCCTAAGAAACAAATAAGGCCCAGACAAGGAATAACACTGGAGTCAGTGGGTTCAAGACCCGCCCCGGGCAACACAGCTAGACCTACTTTCAAAAAATAGCTGGGCGTGGTGGCACACACCTGTAATCCCAGCTACTTGGGAAGCTGAGGCTGGGGATCACTTGAGTCCATGGTTCCCTAGGCAACAAAGACCTAGTCTCAAAAAAAAAAAAAAAAAAAAAAAAAAAAAAA
>PVHY01018820.1:0-11240 GCA_004024945.1 Uropsilus gracilis | reverse complement strand
TCCCAGCTACCTGGGAAGCTGAGGCTGGGGATTGCTTGAGTTTGTGGTAACCTGGGCAATGAAAGCCTGCAGTTCCACAGGCAAAAATAGCGAGACCTAATCTAAAAAAAAAAAAAAGGAGATGGGATGGACACAAGAGATTAAGATGATGGTTCATGGTGACAAGGTGGTGGAAGAATCTGAGGGTATACAATGATGTAAAAAAAAAAAGATATACATGCAACTATATTTAAAAAAATAATAAACAGGGATGGGGAGAATACAAAGCTTTAGAAGAACAGCTCAATTTTAAAGCATCACAAAGACAGAATGATGCAGCGTAAGAGACCTTGCCAGGCCGGGCACGGTGGCTCGTGCTTGTAAGCTTCAGCCTAAGAAGCGGCAGGGGCTAGGGATCGCGGTTCGAGTCCCGCCTGGGGCCCGTATAGTGAGACCTAGTTCCAAAAAATAGCTGGGTATGGTGGCGCATGCCTGTAATCCCAGCTACCTGGGAAGCTGAGGCTGGGGATTGCTTGAATCTGTGGTACCCTGGGCAACGAGAGCCTGCAGTTCCATGGGCAAAAATAGCAAGACCCAGTTTCAAAAAAAAAAAAGAGACCTTGCCAACTTAGGTCTCTTGACATTAGGCTTTCCTTCATGACACAACTATACCAGTAATTAGAGTCGGGCATGGTGGCACATACCTGTAAGTTTTAGCCTATGAAGCGGCTGGGGCTAGGGATCACGGTTTGAGTTCTGCTTAGGGCAACATAGTGATACCTAGTCCCGAAAAGTGCTGGGCATGGTGGCGCGTGCCTGTAATCCCAGCTACCTGGGAAGCTGAGGTTGGGGATTACTTGAGTTTATGATACCCAAGGCAACGTGAGCCTGTGGTTCCACGGGAAAGCAGCGAGACCTAGTCTCAAAAAAAAAAAAAAAAAAAAAAAAAAAACCAAAACGGAAAGACCCATACTTGAAGTATCTCACAGCCAAAAATGTCTTTTTTCAGAATTACAATATGAAACCAGCGGAACTGATTGAATCACACATAAACCAGAAAGTATCATATTTTGCAGGAAAAAAGGACACTAAGTCACGGTGAGCTCAGTGTGATAGAACTGCCCCAAGGTGGAAACCCTAAAGAATGTTGCTGTTAGCTGGGCACGGTGGCTCGTGCCTGTAAGCTTCAGCCTATGAAGCGGCAGGGGCTAGGGATCGCGGTTCGAGTCCCGCATGGGGCCCATGGCAAGACCTAGTTCCAAAAAAAAATAGCTGGGCGTGGTGGCGGAGGCCTGTAATCCCAGATACCTGCGAAGCTGAGGCTGGGGATTGCTTGAGTCTGTGGTACCCTGAGCAACGAGAGCCTGCGGTTCCACGGGCAAAAATAGCAAGACCCAGTTTCAAAAAAAAAAAAAAAAAGGAATGTTGTTGTTTTTTTATCTTTTAATGATCTTCATTTCATGCCTTGGTTTCTAGTCTTTGTACTGACTTATCCACTAGGGGGCAGTCTCAGCAACTGTCTGCTCTAAATGCAGGAGAGTGAAAGCTCCCAAAAGTTGCCTTTGGTATCAGTGATTCACTGATCTCTTGATCCATAAGCCAGCCTTCCACTGGAGACACACAAACTTTTAGGTTCCACAAATAATGTCATTCATTTTTGGCCGGGCACGGTGACTCATGCCTATAAGCTTCAGCCTATGAAGCGGCAGGGGCTAGGGATCATGGTTCGAGTCCTGCCTGGGGCCCGTAGCGAGACCTAGTTCCAAAAAAATAGCTGGGCATGGTGGTGCATGCCTGTAATCCCAGCTACCTGGGAAACTGAGGCTAGGGACTGCTTGAGTCTGTGGTACCCCGGGCAACGGGAGCCTGCAGTTCCACAGGAAAAAAGAGCAAGACACAGTCTCAAAAAAATAAATAAATAAATAAATAATAAAAATAAAGTCATTCATTTTTTTTTTTTGCCTGTGGAACTGCAGGCTCATGTTGACCAGGTTACCATAGACTCAAGCAATCCCCTAACCTCAAGCTTCCCAGGTAGCTGGGATTACAGGCGTGTGCCACCACACCCAGCTATGTATTTTTGGAACTATGTCTCGCAATGTATTCCTGGCGGGACTCATACCACAATCCCTGACCCTGGCCACAGCTTCCTAGGATGCCCCTTACAGGCATGCACCACCATGCCCGGCCCTTCTTCACCTTTAAATCACAATGTCAGGGGTGAAATAGACTTTAGAAAGCTAAACTATCTACTAGAAAGAAAATGTGATGTAGCAAATTTAGCCAAACTCCACTCCACTTGTGCCCTTGATAGTACTTTATCACAACTACCTAGCTCTCTATCACATTAAGTTTGAGGTATTTTGACCTTATACATCCCCCCCCATTTAATAAGATAAAATCTGTAGCAGCAAGTTATTCTAAATGAGCAGGGCTGAAGCTGGAATATACAACTGAACAAAAAGCTATTATATTCTCCTACCCAAGTTCTTTCATTACTCCACCCCCACAGCCCATTACAATCCAGACTTCAATTTCATGAGAACAAATGACTTTCCTTATTTGGTACACTTTGTTCCTACCATGTTTCCTTACCCTACCACACCATTCTACTAGACTGTCACCAAGCAGACTTACCTTCACCATGTTTATCAGTGAACTGGAACGCCTGAACAAGTCTCAGAGTCTCATCCACAGAACGGCCAACAGGGAGGTCATTTACAGTGATCTGCCGAAGGATACCCTTATCATCAATGATAAAAAGGCCCCTGGAAAAAAGATTAAGCAATGAAAATGGGCTTATCTCCCAGAATTGCTTCAGTAGTAACTTTCACAAAAAGGCCTCTCCATAAAGAATGAAAAGGAGGAGTCTTTATTTTTTTGAGATTAGAGTTGCCCATAGTAGCCCTGAACCCGCGGATTCAAGCAATTCCTAGCCTCAGCCTCTGAAGGCACACGCCACAGCGTCTGGCGGAGTCTTTTACAGACCAATGATTCTCTTTTCTCCAAATAAAACAAGCCCTGCAGTCAATGTGCTAATTCTCCTGATGAACTTCAGGCCCACAACAGTTACTTACCTGAATGAGATGCCTTCATCAACCTTTAAAACCCCATAATCTTGAGCAATGGCGCGCTTGGGGTCTGCCACCAAAGGAATGTTCATGGGTCCTAGTCCTCCCTCTTTCTTAGGTGTGTTGACCCTACAATAGAAGGCATACATACAGTTACTCAGATTGTTGTGTAACGAGAATCAACTGTATCTGTTCCTTCCCCCTTCCAACATTTTAAATCTTATTTTCACAGAAAAATTAGAACATTTTCCAGCAGCAAAGTGAATGGCTACAATAGCTAAGGTTATCAGAGTACACTCAGTTGCAAACAGAGCTGCTTCCCCTGCTTTCAGATGAGAGGGAGCTAAGAAGAAATCAGAGCCTTTACACTTCACTTATGAAGGCCCAAGAGCCAATACTTGAGAAAATCTATTACCAAGCCTCCTAACTACTTAGTTGAAAAGCAAATAAATTCATCCCAAAAGAACAAAAAAATTTACCATGCCAAGTGACAGAAGTGAGAATCCACAGAAGCACCAATCACTTGACAGTTGAGTTTCTTAAATTCTTCAGCTCTGTCACTAAAAGCGATGATCTCCGTGGGGCACACAAAGGTGAAATCAAGTGGGTAAAAGAAAAACACAACATATTTTCCTGGAATAAAAAGAGTGATAGTTTGTCTTCTGAACAGATTTCCTTAATGCTTAATAGAGAATGAAAATGATTAGCTTTTAAAAGCTGATGGCAGACACAATTGCTAATTGCCAAGATGTTCAACCAATATATATTATCTCCCAACAGTTGCTTATGAAAAAAACCTATTTATAGCAAGTTCCTTCCAATTCCATGCTTTATTCTGGAGTCTGCACATTAAGCTGTCCATTACAGAATAAACATCATTCATTCTTCTTTAGTGAAGAAAAAGCAAATGTAAAGATGCATTAGCTATGAAGAACCTAATCCCAATGCTAACAGTCAGTACTCAGAAAAACTTGAACTGCTGTATGCGCTGCTAAAAGGCAATAAAAATTCAAGTCAAAGCACTTTTTCCAATGAATCATAGCAATGTAAGAGATCACAAACATGTTCCTAATAAACTTGACAGGGCAAGGAAAGTTTTCTAAGGCAAAAAAAGTCCCAGAAGTCACTGGGCACGGTGGCTCGCACTGTAAGCTTCAGCCTATGAAGCAGCCAGGGCTAGGGATTGCAGTTCAAGTCCCGCCTGGGGCCCGTAGCAAGACCTAGTTCCAAAAAAATAGCTGGGCGTGGTGGTGCGCACCTATAATCCCAGCTACCTGGGAAGCTGAGGCTGGGGATTGCTTGAGTCTGTGGCAAAAATAGGGAGACCTATTCTCAAAAAAGAAAAAAAGAAAAAAAATGGTCCCAGAAGTCCTGATAGGTAACAGGATTTTAATGAAGTCACCCAGATTACCAAACTGCAAACTTCAACTAGCCTGGCAGCAGTCTTTCACCACACTTAATAGGCTGAGCTGTTATTTGAATAATTCCAAATTTTGCTTATTTTTAGGTAGCTGCAATTTTTGAAAAGTCAAAACACTCTGAAAATCTAAATCAAAAGAAATTTACACATATACAAACTCCTCTAGCAAGTATTTTTAAGCATCAACAGGTCAAGTCCTGAGGGTTAAGAGAGCAAGCAACATCTAAACCTCATGCCATTATACTTAAGGTCAGGGGTCACCTCTCCACTTAGTGCTAATTGCCAGAAGGAGCTTCCCTTCTTAAGACCCTACTTATTCTCATTACAGCAACTAGCAACTGCAGTCCATGTGTTAATTCTCCGGATGAATTTCAGTCCCACAACAATTATTTACCTGAATGAAATGCCTATATCAGCCTTTAAAAACCCCATAATCTTCAGCAATGGTGTGCTTGGGGTCTCCCACCCAAGTAATCACAGCTCAACCCAAGAGCCAATTCTGGGAACTGATGCTATCTATACCCTAAAGAAAAGTATACTATATAGACACTTGAGTTTCAGGTTATAGTTAAGGAATTTATATCCTAGTAGACCAAGGATAATTTTCTGTTCCAGGAGTCAAAGCAAAATAAAGGAGGTGCCTTGTTAGAGCTTCTGAAGTGTCTACATGAAACTAGAACAGAAGAGAAAGTTGTTCCAACTATGACATCAACTGTAGGAACAAAACAGTCACGGGAATGTGCCTAAGCCCTCTGACTAATAATATAGCTGTGATACACATTATTTCACAAACTGAACTGAGCAATCAGTATACAGCTCCAAAGGCCTGAATTCTAAGTAATGTACAGCATAGGGACTATAGTCAATAATACGTTGTTATAAATTTAAGCATTGCTAACAAAAGATAGTAAACAGGTTTGTGAGGCACATTTTGCACAGTAAACAAATTTTAGATCACCACACACCTGTTAACAAAAATATTGTATGTCAATTACACTTCAATAGAAAAAAGAAAGGCCTAAGTTCTGAGACCTCAAATTGGGGAAGGTCCCTTGTAACAAGAATAGCAACTCCAATAACTTACAATTAAATACCCAATAAAATAATTGAGCTAAGGTATCCAGGAATATAAAGCACATACTTTCTCCAGAAGTAGTCTGGACCTAGGTTATCTACTGTGATCACTGCTGATAATAATCACATCACATGAAAACCTGAAAACCTCAACCTAGGAGATGTAAATAATTTTACAGTCTTAGATATGTAAATCTAAGAAGCCATACCTAAACTAATTAATTCCATTTTAATAAGCCTAATACAGTTTTACCTTTGTAGTCAGACAAGCTGATATCTTTGAATTGACCATCTGGCATAACAGCTGTGGCTGTGAAGTTGGGGGCAGGTTGCCCAATTCTGGCATTTCCTGAAGACATCTTGCTATTACCTAGAGAAGATAACAGAAATAAGTTAGAAACAGCCTATTTTTGCTAGATAACCAGCTGCGTTCAACTAGAAACTCAGTTTTAGGACGTTAAGCAATCATTCAATAGCACTTAAAAGTACCTAAATAGGCCAGGCATAGTGGCGCATGCCTGTAGATGGCAGCCTAGGAAGCTACGGTCGGGGCCAGGGAGCGCGGTTCGTCCGCCTGGGTTCGTCCGCCTGGGGTCGCCTGGGGTGGGTATCAAGACCTAGTCCCAAAAAAATAGCTGGGCGTGGTGGCACGCACCTGTCATCCCAGCTACCTAGGAAGCTGAGGCTAGGGATGGCTTGAGTCTGTGGTACCCCAGGCAACATGAGCCTGCGGTTCCATAGGCAAAAACAGCAAGACCTAGTCTCAAAAGAAAAGAAAAAGAACAGAGCTGATCTTTCCAACTTTGAAACAAAATTAGATAAATACTACAGGTCTCTGATTCTCACTGTTTTCACTTAAAAACAATTTCCCCTACCAACTGAAATCTCCTTTATTACCACTTCTGTGCAATGGCATTTTCTTCTAACTGTCGATTGTTAAACCAGAACCCAAATGCAGGATGCAGCAAATACTGAGTGCTAGCTCCCTGTAGTCTTGCTGCCCTTCCTCTGGACTGTGCCTCCATCTTCTTTTAGGTGGGAAGCCATTTGACCTTTCCCCAGATCGATAGATCGATCCAACTTTAGGCAAAATCAGGATTCTAGCACCTGCACAATTTCAAAACTTTAGGTGCTCTATTTCAGCCCTTAGAGGTCCTTTCAAAAATGCATTTTTCACCTTGGGGCTAAAATTCTTTTTCCTTTTTTTTGAGAATAGGTCTCATTAAGTTGCCTGGGGTCCCGATCCCGCAGACTCTAGTGGTCCCCAGCCTCAGCCTCCAACATAGCTGGGATTAGAGACGCCTGCCACCACAGCCAGCTACTTCTTCCAGAACCAAGTCTCACTATGTTGCCCAGGGTAGTCTGGAACCTGTGAACTCAAGCCTCCTAGCGCTTGGATTATAGGTGTGCACCACCACGCAGTTTAGGGGTAAAATTCTGGGGCAAAAAAAGGCCCAATTTGTTGCTACAAATGAAATGTTGCATTTCATTCACTCAAGTGAATAAAAAATTAAGATTGATCCCAATGAGGCTTGACAATCCCCCCAAAAAAGTATTTCCTACGTCCTAACACTTTATTGTTAAACACAAAAAAGGTGGTCAGCCTGGATCCAAGCAAACTTTATCACTTTAATAAAAACAAAAACAGCCGGGTACGGTGGCTCATGCTTATAAGCTTCAGCCTAGGAAGCGGCCAGGGCTAGGGATCGCAGTTCGAGTCCCGCCTGGGGCCCGTAGCGAGACCTAGTTCCAAAAAAATAGCTGGGCGTGGTGGTGCGCGCCTGTCATCCCAGCTACCTGGGAAGCTGAGGCTGGGGATTGCTTGAGTCCATGGTACCCCGGGCAACAAGAGCCTGCGGTTCCACGGGCAAAAATACCGAGACCTAGTGTCAAAAAACAAAAAACAAAACACCAGTAACGTGCATTGCAACTACTGGGTGTCCTCTAACCGAAATAGACCTGTAGTATCTAATTTTGTTTCAACGTCGGAAAGCTCAGCTGTTCCAGGTGTATTCCACTTCCACCAACGCCAGACCAACCGCTGGACTCAGCAAGAGTAGGGGGCCTTCTGCTAAGAACTTCCGCACCAAGGCCACGCCCCCAAACAACCCTTCAGGTACTCCCACCCCCCACCCTACCACTTCAGAAAGCACCAGCAGAGTGCGCAGCGTTCAATAGGGGGGGCACGTGAGATCATAAGCGCCCAATCTGCAGATGAAGAACAAAGAGGAAGAAATCTTAGTCCTGCAAGCTCCACAACCAGTCACGCCTTTGGACCTAAGTCATCTACCCGTACCACATGACCATCGAATAGCCTCCGGTCAATCTCCAAGTCCATTCTAGAAGTTTCCCGAACCCACCCGGCCCGACAAATAATACGAGATTCTAGGAGCACCACCAGCAGGCCCCGCCGCCGCTGCAAAACAATTAGCACAATTTGCTTGAGTTGCTAGAAGGAAATGGAGACTCGAGCCGACGCTAGCTTCGGAACTCAACAAGTTCTCGGTACCCACGGGGACCTGCTTGAGTGCGCAAAATACAGTCGGTCGCCAGGCCTCGCCCGGCCGTCTTTTCTGTCACATCACCCCTAGCTGAGAGTGACGAGCACCGAGGAGAAGAGGGGACCTGCAAGGTGTGGAACGCATCACTCCATCGAGGCCGTGCTGCTTATATGCTCACCTGCTCAGACACAGAAACCACCAGGACGAGTCAGGAAGAAGCACGAAGCGCGCGTGAGGTGCGGCTTTTATAGTTTCTAGTGCTCTCGCGAGAGTCAGCGGGCCTGGGGCGCGTGAGACGGAGAGAGGAGGGGGATCTGGGCCGAGCCCCGCCCGGAACCAACACGCCCGCGGAATGACTCAGCGCTTTCCCCCACTGGGGGCGGACGTGGGGGACAGAAAGTACAAATCCTCAACCCGGTCGGCGACAACTGAGGTCAAAGGGTGAAGCGTCCAAACCCTAAGGCCTCGGTTGAACCGTGATCTCTGCGGGGCGGCCCGGCGTGCGGGGCCTAACCAGAGTTAGACTCGTCGCTGCTCACCACTGAGGACGGCTTCTAACTGCAGCCAGTCCTGAGAGCCGTCTCTGCAAATAGTTTTCAAGTGCCCCAGGTCCCTGCGTCCTCTGCCCAAATGCCGATCCTCCGTTACCCTCGCCGCTTAGCCTCCTTCGTTGTTCTTTCCATTATAGGATTGCCGCTCTCCTCCTTCATCCCTTCCACCGCGTCTAGAGGGATTCTGAAATCTGCTCAGGTCACTCCTCAGATTTATAAGTAAAAAAAACTGCAGCTCTGTAGTCAATTTCCTGAGTTAAAATGCCTTACTGACATTTTTCTGTGGAGTTTAGGCAAGAATAAATATTACCCCCATTAACTTCTCACGTAAAATAGGAATACGATTAATTTTAAGATCTCTAATTTACTTAACGCAGTACCTGATCTTATTATACTTTTTAAATGTTATTTTTACTACAGTTCTTCCTTGTCCCTCAAGTTTAACACCCAGAAGTGTGTACTGCTGTTCAACTTCAGGCTTTCCTTCAGGAATGGAGAACCCGTTCCTCTTGATTGTCCTAGAGAAACAAGTCCTTAAAGACAGCTAGTGCAGCATAACTTCCTCTGAAGCTATCCTGACTTTCACTCAACCTTAGACTTGGCCATTGCCTCAAATAATAGCACATATAACCCAAAATACTTTCATGTTAGTGTATTCATTTATATGTCTGCTGCTTCTTACTACACTGACTTTGTGGAGGCAAGCTTGTGTCAAATACCTGTGTTCCCAAGTCACAGTAGAGCACCTGGTACAAAATAGTGATATTTAATAAATAGCATTATGTCCCTCTTTATGTCTCCACAACCCAAATTACTCTAGAAATGGAGAAGTGCTATGTCATGCTGACTGAATTTTGGAAATTTTTTGTTATTTATCACCCTACCTTGCAACATAAGTGATTTTTTTTTGTTTTGTTTTGTTTTTTCCTACTCTGCTTGAGGTTGAACAGTTACTTGGGTATTATTTCATTCTTGAGGAGGCAAGGGATATGTAAATATTCAGAGTTTAATATTGAATGGTTATTGTTTTTTGTTTGTTTGTTTGTTTGTTTTTTTGAGACTAGGTCTTGCTATTTTTGCCTGTGGAACCGCAGGCTCTCGTTGCCCGTTGCCCGGGGTACCACAGACTCAAGCCATCCCCAGCCTCAGCTTCCCAGGTAGCTGGTATGACAGGCGCGCGCCACCACGCCCAGCTATTTTTTGGAACTAGGTCTCACTACGGGCCCCAGGCGGGACTCAAACTGCAATCCCTAGCCCCGGCCGCTTCATAGGCTGAAGCTTACAAGCATGAACCACGGTGCCCGGCCCTGAATGGTTATTGTTATGGGAAGATTAAATCAACACAGATCTACTTCAACCACAAGAAATTACCATCTATTTTATCTACTATGTACCAGGCCATGGTTTGGGCACTTGGATTTGCCTCATATAAAAACCAAATGGTTATCCAGGCCCAGGGAAATGTTAACAACTTATCCCTATGAGAATATAAAAAATTAAACAGTAGGACAGAGTTCTGAAAAGAAATCTGTTGAACACTCAAACACTTGTCTAAGCAAGTGACCAGGAATCTCCCAAAGAACATTAAAGATGTAAGAAGTGGAGGCAAGGGAACTTTCTCCTTAACCCTTCCACAGGACATGCTATATATCCCTAGTTAAATTTTTACACAGATCACTTTGTAATGTTCTGGGAAGAATTTTTTCCTCTTTTCTTTTTAGCACTAGAATCTAACACAATAACTAGTCTAGGAGAAACACTTATTTAATATTGGAATATACTGAAGATTTTTGAGATGTAGCACTAATTTATTGGAACTATTTTAGGAAGATGATTCTGGCAGATGTGTGAAATTAAAGTAATAATTAGGAGATAAACAGAACAATTGGGAAGCTACTACAATAGACTGGACAAGAGAAATCTAACTATACTTAATCTTAGCCAAAAGGCCGAGAAGCAATAGAAATCTATAATATGAATTGGAGCAGGATGGAAAGAAAGAAAAAGAGGATATATCTACAGGAATTGGGATTAATTGGATTTAGGATTAAAGGAAAGAGGGAATTCAACCTGATTCCTTAGTTTCTTATTTTGGTGACATAAAATTGATGTCAACAAACAGTAACATAGAAAATATTATTGGTGGAGAAGCATGTTTGAAGTTAAAAATACAGATGATGCACCTTACCCAAAGAATTTAAGTAGGCCAGGCACAGTAGCACATGCCTGTAAACGGCAGCCTAGGAACCCGCAGCCAGGGCCAGGGATCGAGGTTCGAGTTTTGCCGGGGGCATGTAGCTGGGAGCATGTCGTGAGACCTAGTTCCAAAAAAATATAGCTGGGCGTGATGGCACATGCCTATAATCCCAAGTACCTGGAAAGCTGAGACTAGGATTGCTTGAGTCCATGGTACCCCAGGCAAAGTGAGCCTGCGGTTCCACAGGCAAAAATAGCAAGACCTAGTCTCAAAAAAAAAATTTTTTTTTAAGAAAATTGTCCAGGCCGGGCACGGTGGCTCGTGCCTGTAAGCTTCAGCCTATGAAGCGGCAGGGGCTAGAGATCGCGGTTCGAGTCCCGCCTGGGGCCCGTAGCGAGACCTAGTTCCAAAAAAATAGCTGGGCGTGGTGGCGCGTGCCTGTAATCC
>PVHY01018819.1:7322-28645 GCA_004024945.1 Uropsilus gracilis | reverse complement strand
ATCTAGGAAACAATTCCAAGACATTCATTATTTATTTTTTTTAATAATTTATTTATACAAATACATATATTTCACATCATTGTGATCCCTGGGGGTCCCCCACCACCTCCCCTCCCAGGACACTCCAGCTAGTCCTCTCCTGCAGTTGTGTACTTTCATTTGGTTGTCCATATATTAGTGAAACCATTTGTTTTCTGTCTTTTTCCTTCAGACTTGTTTCTGCCAGTATGATTTTTTTCTAGGTACATACATGTTACCAAAAAAATCATCAAATTTGTTATTTTTTATTGATGTATAATATTCCATTGTGTATATATACCACATCCTTTTCATCCAGTCATCTGTCTTGGGGCATTTGGGTTGTTTCCAGGACCTTGCAATTATAAATAGTGCTATAATAAGCATCAGAGCACAGGTGTGTCCCTTTGTACCCACATTGAGGTCTCTTTTGGGTAGATTCCCAGAAGAGCGATTGCTGGGTCAAATGATGGTTCTGTTTTCATTAGTTTGAGGGTCCTCCACACTGCTTTCCATAGTGATTGAACCAGTGCACATTCCCACCAGCAGTGTAAAAGTGTTCCTTTCTCTCCATATCCATGCCAGCACTTGTTATCTGTTTTTTGGATGTGGGCCATTCTTACAGGTGTGAGATAGTATCTCATTGTGGTTTTGATTTGCATTTCCCTTTCTGCTAATGATGTTGAACATTTTTTCATGTGCCTGATGGTCATATGGACTTCCTCTTTGAAAAACTGTCTTTTTAGATCTTCTCATTTTTTAACTGGTTTCTTTGTTCTGTTTCTGTTAAGTTGTGTGAGTTCTTTGTGTATCTTTGCTATTAGACCCTTGTCACTTATATGGAGGGCAAAAAAATTTTACAACTCAATTGGCACAAGGATGATTCACCATTTGAAAATCAATTAATATAATCCACCAATCTATAAGGAGAAAAACAAAAACCATATGGTCATATCAATAGATGCAGAGAAAGCATTTGATAAAGTTCAACACCCATTGATGATAAAAGTTCTTGAAAATTTGGGGATAAAAGGAACATATCTCAACATAATAAAAGCCATCTATGACAAACCTACAGCAAACATCTTAAATGGGGAAAAACTAAAATCATGCTAATTAAGATCTGGAACCAGGCAAGCATGCCCACTCTCTCCACTACTTTTCAACATTGTACTGGAAGTTCTAGAAGGGCAATAAGACAAGAGAAGACATAAAAGGAGTACAAATAAGGAAAGAAGAACTGAAACTCTCATTATATGTACATGATATGATTCTTTATGTAGAGAACCCAAAAAATTCCACAGAAAAACTTCTTGAAACAATAAACCAGTTCAGCAAAGTAGCTGTTTACAAAATCAACACACAGAAGACAAAAGCTTTCCTATACACAAAAAGTCAAATAGAAGAAGAAGAAATTTAAAAACAAATCTCATTTACCATCAAACTGAAAAAATAAAATACCTAGGGGTAAAGCTAACAAGACACATGAAAGATCTATATAAAGAAAACTCAAAACTCTGCTAAAGGAGATAGAAGAAGACATAAGGAAATGGAAAGACATTCCCTTCTCATGGATAGGAATAATTAACATCATCAAAATGGCCATCGTTCCAAAAGCAATCTACAAATTCAATGCAATCCCTATAAAGAGTCCAGCAATATTCTTCAAGGATATAGAACAAAAATTGTAGAAATTCATATGGAATAATAGAAGACCTCGATTATTGAAAAACCTCCTGACCAGGAAAAGAATGGAGGAATTACTACCCCAGACTTTAAACTATACTACAAAGGCATAGTAATTAAAACAGCTTGGTACTGGTATAAAAACAGACAATGAGACCAATGGAGCAGAACTGAATCCTCTGAAATAAAGCCATACATACATAGTCAACTAATCTTTGACAAAGGAGTGAAAAACTTACATTGGAACAAGGTCAGCCTCTTCAATAAATGGTGTTGGGAAAACTGGAGCAAGACATGCAAAAAAAATGAACCAAAATACCTCCCTCACACCATGTACAAAAACTAACTCAAAATGGATAAAAGGCTTGGACATAAGAACTAAAACCATAAAATACATAGAGGAAAATCTGGGCAAAACCCTTCATGAGTTGCAATTCAGAAATCCATTTTTGGTCACATCCATAGATGGCAAAGAAATGAAGGAAAGCATACACAACTGGAAATACCTCAAACTAAAAAGCTTCTGTACAACAAAAGAGACAAAAGGAAAAACAAAAACATTCATTATTTATTTACAATGGGGTAAGAGACTGAGATTTATGACTAGTTAAAAAGATGCATTCTGAAAGTTGTTTTTACTTTATAGTCATGGAGTGCTTTGCCTATATTTTCTTCTATATATTTTGTTTCAGGACTTATATATAGGACATAGGAAATAAAACAAAACGAAAAGACAAAGTTAAAGCTAACAAACTGACAGCAGAACTAAAGCATAAAGCAAGAGCAGGGAGTCAGAGTGAAGTTGAGGAAGAAATGAGAACAAGAGATTAAGATGATGGTTCATGGGTGATACGGTGGTGGGAAAACAACTGTGGAACATACAACAATGTGTGTGTTTGTGCATACATATATGTGTGTAATCAATACAATAATTAAAATAATAATTATTCTTTAAACAAAAACTTTTTTTAAAAAATTGTTACAATTTATCTATTGTTAAAAAAACTGACCAATTAAAAAATTGAAAAATTTTATGTCCTAAAATTAGTAAACAAAAATTTCAGATCAAAAGTTAATAATTTGAGAGTCTAATGGCAAGAAAAACATTTATCTTTTAATTAAAATAAAATTTTTATATTTTACAACCTAAAAAAATATTTATATATATATATATTTATTTTTTACAATATTTTATATTGTACAACCTAAAAAAATCAGTAAATTGCAACTTTACTGTATTACTGTATTGCAACTTTACTGTATTACTAAATACTGAATTGTATTTATTAATAGATGGTTCTCATCATCCAGACATGTCATGCATTGAATTTGTCAAAATTCTTCTTTAAAGTCCAATGTCACTGATATGTATGATTATTGGTCAAATGAGACTATATTCTCAGTGCCTGGTTAGTATAGTTTTATTAAACTATAGAGATTGATAAGTAAAAGGGGAAAGCAAAGTTTTAGAGTTTGAATCCTCTTTGGAATCAGACATTATTGGCTACATGAGGGAGCAAAATAAGAGAAGATCCCATGTAACAAGACTCCGGGTACCCTATTTTCTAATGATCTTCAGGCATCGTGTTTTTATTCAGAGCATCACTTCAAAGGGGCTACATTTATATCATAATATCACAAATGACAGAAATAAAAGGTAGATTTTAAGTGAAAACCAGTGAAATTTACTGAGTATATTTCAGAAGGTGCTTTTCAAGTATATTTACAAGTGCCTTTCAATAATTATCACGTATTATGAGAAATTAGATGTTGCTTTATCATATTTTATGGGAGAGGAAACTGAACCACAAGAGATGTCAAGTGATAGGGTTAACTGGGTAAAATAAGAAATTACACGGAAGGGATATGACTTCACATTCTGTACCTTACACTTTATATCATATTGCTCACTACCCATTCGCAGTGATCAAGCTCCCTGATGAAAGTATCAATATGACAGACTTTAACACAGCAATAGACAATTTTTTGAAAAGAAATTTTTGGACAGAAGAATCAGCTACTTACATGGAAAGTTCAAACATACCAATATTTTCCCCCTATTTCTCCATATTTCCTTTGAAAAACAAACATATCATCTTATGAAATATAAAAATATTCTTGTATCTATTATGGTAGCTTAGATTATATTTCAGTGTATCTACATTTCTTCCCTCTGATCACTATGAAATGACACTTTTTTGTTACTGTATTTGATAATTTGTTTTGCAAACAATCCAGCATATGAGCTCTCCCTCTTATAATTAGATTACAGCAGAAAGTTCTCTGAATCATTATCCATTGCTAAACTTTTGCTTTAAGACTCAATAACTATTTTGATTCACAACTATTTTTATCACTCTTACTTTTTTTCATTATTTTGCATTTTATATATTTAATCAATACATTTTTCCAACAATGACAATAAACAATGATAGAAGGGGGGATAAAAGAAGATATCTTCCAAAATATATAAATTTTTATATAGAAAAATATATCTGTGAAAAAATGCTAAGATATCTATTGTTACACATGAAAATACCAGTATCTACAAAATAATAATCTAACCTTTGATAATGCTTCTCTGTACAAGTTTAGAAACTATATATTAGTTCTATTCTCCAGGGATCTGGTATTATTTATTTGGCATAGTGACTTTGTGATCCTTGCATAGAAACCTTGAATCAATTAACAATATGTTATTCTCCAAATTAAAACTTCATTCTCTTACTTTGTGAAAATGGAGCCAGAGCCCATAAACTCATCTGTGTCAGCACACACGATGTTAAATTTCACCATAAAAGGCACTGGGGAGACACCTCAGGGAAGGAAAGAGCTCTTCCTGCTTACTGCTTGTTTCCTCTCCCTTAGCTACCATGGAGTTCACTGTCAGGAGCTCACATGCAGGAAGTCCTGAGGGGTTCACCTCCAGGGAGTTTTCATAGTCTCAGTAATAGTTCCTTGCATTCCAGCCTTCTGTGCTGTGACAGGGAGGTTTACCCAGTTGTTAGTGCAAGCCAGAGATCCAGCATTTCCAGTATGAGCCTTCATACGAGTAGAACAGTTCTGTTACAGGCTCAACCAGTGACCATGCTACTAAGTCCTCTGTAGCCACAAGTTCTTCAGCGAACACCCCCAAAGAGGGCTCGGATCTGAGCGATTTCTATTGAACGACTCTGACTCAGAAATAAAATGCTGATTTTAATTTTCAATATCCCCTTTTAGGAGGTTTGCCTTATGGTACTTTGTTTCATTTTCCTATGAATTTATTTCTGTCACTAAACTTAAACATATACATCTTTCTACCCTGGGCTGTTGAATCTCTTTTATTAACAACTTCAAAGACTAGACCAATTCATTGACTTGGAACTATAAGTGGAATAGTTCATCTTATTTAACACTTCATAGTAAGTTGTTAGCTATGTTTTATAAATTTCACATCATTAATTTCAATAGTAACAGCAAATTTAGAAATGTATGGCACATGTTTTAAATGTATGATTATTGACATAAAAAAGATTTTAAATTTTGTATGATAACTGACATCAAAATAATTTTGGAACACCAAGAGTAAAGCTTCAGGACTTCAGTGATTATTATATACCATTATAAATACATCCTCTGTAAAAGAGATGCTATTTTGGTAAATGATGGCCTTAATGCTGAGGTATAAGTCCGTGTGGACCCAAAGAAATTTGAGAATCTCTGCACCCACCTTCTAATTGTGTGCATAATTAAAAAAAAATGTTCTGTGAAAAAAAAAAGTTCTGTGAACAATACTTTAATAATAAAAATAAAAAAAATGGCACTTGACTTTTGAAGAAACAAGACATTTTTTCTAATAGACAGCAAGAGTGATATTATACTAAATTTAGGAAAGTTCATGTACCCAGTGCTTACAAATATACTTTTTTGGTTCTGAACAGGATTCAGCAAAAACTTTTTTATCTTCAAAATGTAAGTATGCACAATTCTTGTCCTTTTCCAAAGGTATTCTGAACCTGAAATACAAAATAAAATATATAATTAGTCTTGGCAGCTTGCAAGAATATTTTGAAGAATTGACAATATTTTAGGTTACTGGTAACATATTTACACCTCAATAATTCCTGTCATCCTTTAGTGGAAACACTTAAATATTTATTTATGTATTTGCTCACATATTATTTTTTCTTGTTCAGATGGAGACCTTCAAGTCACAAAATATAGGAATTCAAGAAACTTACAGCTCGGAAGAGGAAACTGAGCCATTTGTCCATTCCCATGAATCCCCAGGGGTTTTACGGGAGAGTCCAATCCATGTAAAAATGTGAAAAATATTCAAAAAATTCTACGAGGAAGCAATTGTTATAAGAAATCAAATGCAAGCCTTGATACTAAATGGAGTTTTACAATAAGAAATAACTATTTCATTCTGCTTATATTTTTCATTTTTAATTGTTTTTTAATCACTTCATTATTTTAATTGTGATAGCATTGTATTATCATATTCGACATTGGATATTAAAAAAAGGAATTGCTATTACTTATGTGAAGAGGGCACATTGACAAAAACAACAACTTCATGGCTCTGAATAACAATTTGTGAAGAATTTTTCATTAGGAAAACAGCTAAGGAATTCAAGTGAGTAAAATAAATATATAGAGAGACTTCTTGTCTCAGACAGCTCCTATGTCTTCCCATACTCAGCTCATTACACATGAAGAAGTGTAATTTTCACAAGTTAAGGAAGACTTTAAAAACCAGTGGTGACATTGTTAGAGGGCAGATTTAAATCACACTACATATTCATTTCAAAATAATAAATTTGCTATGTAATGGCTAAGAGTAACTCATAATTCTTTATGCACTAAAAGTAAAAGGACATTACTAAAAATAATGACTTATTTAGAAGAGATGACATTGGTAAATGTTATTCATGACTGAAGGAAATTATGTGAAAGGAGACCATGTTGATCCTAGTAAAAGCAACACCCATAAACTACTAGAAAACTGATAGCAAATTTATGAGCTACTGGTCAAACACACACACTCACACACACACACACATACTCACACTCATACAACACACATACACACATCAAATGGTATTAGGAATCCTAACATATATTCAAATCTCAAAGCATCATAATCAAATAACTGAACATTTGAAGACAACAACAAAGAAATACTGTTAAGGGAATAGGCAAGATCATGTGGTAAGTTTAATCATGTAAAAATTAAGGATTTGTTGAAATGATTATGGACTTTTGAAGAAACTAGACATAATAGTTTCACTCTTATGAACATAAATGTAAGCTAACTCTTATGAGCATTTGAGCTATACTACTTCTGTATTTATCTTGGACAAAACTTTGGATTGAAGAGGGGTGACATGGAAGCACCAAACACTTGCTCTTCCAGGGAAACAATCGGTTAATGATGTATTCAGAAATAAACCTCACCCTTTATGGGACAAAGGCCACTCAGTGGGGATAGGACTCTTTCAGAATGATACTAGCAAATTTGAATATCTTAATACAAAATAAATAAATAAATTGGATGCTGATTATACCCATATTCAGAATAACTCAAAATGGATTAAAGATCTAACACAAGATATAAACATCCAACTTTTCTTGAAAAAAACATGGGTGAAGGGAGGATTTAATTACATTGCATTTGGCATTTCTTTCCATTCATACAGTATATGCAAGTAAGTTCAAAATTGGTGAAAAAACCAAGCGTAAAATACAAAATTCCAAAAGGATATATTAGAAAAGACCTATATAACTTCAGGTTAAGCAGATATTTTTGAGGTCCAACACCAAAGGGTAAACAGAACAAATTGATGAATTATACTTCAGGAAAAGGAAAAAAAAATCTGCCTTTGAAAAACAAATTCTTGGAAAACATCCATCTAAAAAAAAATGTTTCTACTCTTTACAAATAATTCTCAAGCTATAAGAATTACTATATAAATAAATTCTGGTCATTTAAGACTCAAATATGACGGTAAACATGTAACTCACAGAGTAAAAAAGTTAGTTATATCTCATCAAATGAAAAGAACTCATAAAAAATGTAACAACTAGGAAGGAAAAGACAGACAGCCTGTAGAAAAGATGTGCAAAAAATATGAACAGACAGCTCATAAAGCAGAATGTAATGATAAATATGCAGAAATCTAGTTAGAACTAGTTAGAATTAAATTAAATAGCAAAATTTATTTTTGATAAAAACAGAGATGATCTCTGTGAAAAACTGAAAATCATCACACATGTATCCATGGTCACAAAGTATCTGACATAAAAAGTGGAATGTGATCAGATTCTAAAACCAGTTGTAAATATGTACAGAAGCTGAATTAGCACTTAAATGATATTTACCAATTTTTGAAATATTTACCATTTCTTCCTGATTATCAATGTGGAGCAAGTGAGACTTCATAGACTCACAGGCTGTGCGGCTCTCGTTCCAGGGTTTTTTTTCATTACTGATGTAATAGCAACTGTTGGAATATGTCAACCATTCCTTTGCACATGGACTGCAATGATAGTCTGAAGCAGAAAACAGCTTGAATTTCAAAAATGAAAAAAATTATTTGTATGCATAGGCCTATGCTATATTTAGTACATAACATTATTCCTTATAAGCTATTACATACTTAAAAAAATATGTCCATGAATTCAATGGAAAAGGTCTGCTTTTCTTCCCCTAATTTATGGGCTCATACAAAGCAAAAACACACACATACACAAAAGAATATTCACTTTATATGTGTCCTGAAATTCAAGAAAACACACACATATATATATATATATAAAACACACACACACACACACCCATATATATATATATATATATATATATATATATATATATATATATATATATATATATATATATCTTACTATCTATTTTGTTGGTATCGTATCTTGTTAGAAAAGGAAATTTGTACCAACTGGCAAATAGTGTAGTGATTGAAATGAAAATTTCTTTGTTGTGTAAAAAGGAACACTCACCTATGCTCATTGCTCTCTTGTTACCTGATTATGAAATTCATTTTCCAAAAGTACTGTCTACATTTATGTATGGTGTGAGATAGAGACAAACATATACTACACAGATATCACAACTTTGAAAATCTACCTTTTTGATTCACTTTTATCGGGGATGACTCATTCCGCTCAGGTGTTTTAACAGCTAAAAAGATGAGAGCAGTTCTTATTAGTTGATCGGAAAATCATAATTTTAGTTTCTCACTTTGAAATTTGGTGCATTCTTTAGGATTACAATAATCTATAATAAAATAATTTCACAAAGACACTTTATAAAGTAATGAACATTTGGGGAAAATATTTCAAACGTGTAAAAGACTATATTTCATCAATTCTTGGTTTTGCTTTGGTTTAACCAGCCTCCTTAATTGATTTTTATTTCTCAATAAGATATTAGAGTTTTCTAAAAGTAATTTTTTATTTACAAAATTTGAAAATATGTAGTACTCTCGACATTTTATTCGTATACTTTTTACAAATTCAGACTAACCATTCCACATTTAGTCTACATACATACATTAAAATGAGAGTTTTAGTCCTTATTATTATGCAACATTGAAAGTCACAAATGATCATTAAACTCAAAAGTTCCTTTCTATTTCCAAATTTACTTACAGGGAATATTGATCACGTATATGATAGCGATAATCAAAGCAAGACTGGCGATTCCCGTGAGGCCTGCAATGAGCTTCTCTGGCAGTGATGTTAAGGCTGCAAGGAGAGAGATATTTGTGAGACAAGACAACTCTCATTATGAACAGGATGCCCTACAGTATACTCTTCTATGATTCTTTTTTATGAATATTTATTACCAGATTTCAAAATTTATGTTAATCATAAAATATATTCGATTTTATGAATAGATATATACACATATGGGTGCATGTGTTTATCTATAACTTGAAATAATAGCAGAAATTTGATAATGGGTATGCATCTTCCTAACTTATTTTTAATGCAGATGAATTATTCGGTTCCACTATTTTAGTATCTAGGAAAAAATAAATTTTTGAAACTTAACATTTCTTTAAAAAATACCAAATCAATAACAATTCTTAATGTAAATTTAGGTGTAAGGATTAGAATCTGGAATAAATTGATTTTAACAAAAATATCAAGTACTGAAGATTTAAGGAAAAAATACTCTAAAACTTGAAGGAACAAATAGCATAATATACTAAAGTATGATTTGACTTGTTCAAGAATTAATTTGTATTTCTCAGTAAGGTAATTTAGTCTCATAAAATATGCCTTTGAATAATGAACTACTCTCCTATTACCATTACCCTTGGACATTTATTTACTCTTTTTATAATTTATATTCTACCAAAAACTTGTTACCATTTTAAATAAACTAATGTATACAAAATATAAATCATACTACTATCAGTGTTTTGGAAGTCATGGTGTACCTTTAATGATATTTGTCACCAGGGAGAAATCCTTCTGTTCTGGAGAGAAATCATATTGCCCCAGCTTTCTTGTAACTAGAAAAAACATAAATAAAGAAATCCTTATAAAAATAATAATGCTTTAAGTAAATCTTAATCAATAGTCAATGCAATTATATTTCTAATTTGGAGATGATGTATTCGGAAGGGGTATAAAAGTAATCTATAATAGGTGTGAATTACCAAGAAAATTAACAAAACAAGGAAGCAGAAGGGAGAGGATTTATAAAAGCTTGGCGTCAAATACTATAACATATTATTTGGTGAACAAATAGTTAAAATTTATTTTGTAGTTTTCAGTCTTCGAAAGTATCTCTCTGAATTATAATATCCAAATGTTTATAAAATACTCTCTACAGTCATCCTGCATATTTTTGACAAATTCAGAATAACTGCTCAGAACTTAATATATACATAATTGTGTTCCCTCATTATTTGAATTATTTAGAGCACTGGAAATCATCAAGCGAAAACTGTCGTTTATACTCTTTGAAACTTTTTCTTACTGAGACTAAAAACTATGATTTTTACTACAGTGGACACCAAGAAAAAGCAGACGATCCCAAGGATCTCAGCAGACATCTTCCTGGAGGTAACGGGAAATCTGGAGGGAGAGAAGTGGAAACACTGAGAAATGATGAAGACAATCGTTGACATTTTACGGACAAGAGAACCGACCAGCACCGGGAACCATACAGAGAACATGGATTCCCAAACTGCATCATCACCCACTGTCTTCTTTCCATTGCATTTTCAGTAAATATAACATTCCAAGAATTGTCAGTCAAAGACTGCAATTTCCAACAATGCCAGGGTAAAATTAGTTTGCACATTTCATATTATAATGACAAAATGATTTTGACAACAAAACAAAGAAAGAGCTATGTGAGGTTATTCCCTACTCTTTGCCTATGCCGGCACTCCAATTATCCATCTAGAACAGTCACACCGCAGCAAGCGTCTATTAAAGATTTTACCTTTTGCAAGGGCCGTGCCTCTCATATACCCTTGAAGACTCGGAGAAGTATTTTGTTTTTTTTCTACAAAGATTATTTGCTGTTCTGTTACTGAAAAGGAGCTTCTAGTAGCCTTACCTTTTGCTTGGTATACTCTTTGATCCAGGTTCAGTGTGTTCTATTTTCTGTTTTTCATCTCTGCAGCTGAGTAAGAACAAGGGCAGTGCTCACTGATCACTACTGGTAAGCCACTACTGGCAAGCCATTAATGGAATATGTATATGATGACCAGATCCACAGAGTAGCCAGTGTGGGTGGAGTGTGAGCTGAGTGTCATATTCATAGTGCAATTGAACAATAAATTGTCTGATTATAACTCCCTTGGAACTTAAAAAACTGCTGCATGATCGAATAGCTTTAACATAATATTGCTGGTTGGAGAAATAAGCAAATAAAAGTGGAATAAATTTCTTAATTAATGGTTTCCTTACTAATTTAAAGTCAGTACCCAGGGGAATATTATGAAACTACCAGAGATATATTAGGGAAAAAATAATGTGCTGGATTATACAATAATTATAAAATACTCTTTGGTTCAACAATAAATGTTTTAAAAGGAAATAGTCATATTAGCATATCTATTAATTTTTTTGCAGTTAGTAAATTTCATTTGTGACTCATGTTTATTTTTTAATTGGAACAAACAGTTCCAAATGACAATATTCTCAAAATAATGGAGTTCTGACACATTGAATTTTAAGAAATATTCTATATATGGAAATCGATATAATATACATTAAGCTTATTGAAATTTTAAACAATACTGACAACAAGATAAAAATTTTCAGAGAACACTTATTTTTGTAGAAGAAAGTGCAGGGACAGAATGTTTAAGATATGAAACATTAAGTAAGGAAGTGAATTTCATTTAGTGAACAAAACTGTTGATTCAAACTTCCAGAATAGTTCTATGATTATCCAAATAGAGAAAGATACTTAGTTGCATAAACAATCATGATAAGTTAGATAATATAATTTAACATCTTATACAATGGTTTTGCACGGAGTGGATTCTAAAATTAATTTTGATTTTAGAACATACAATATATGATCATAAAGAAGTTAGTTATGTTTAGAAGCTTAATTTTTTTTTATGTGAACACACATTTGTGGCATATAGTGCATATAAAACATTCAGTCAGGCTATTGTAAACTCTCAATAAAAGATGCATTATTTAATCTATTATTTTACATATATACTATTATTTCTGACTAATAACAAGGTGTCTTGCATAATTCATTAAATGAAAAATATATTTTATGATTGCTTAATTATTTTTAATATGAATAAATACTAAAAATTTTATTGATACTCCTTAATCCTGATTTTTCCAAATACTAATTCATTTATTGAATTAAGTATCTAAAGAATGACATTGGACGGTCTAGATAAAATAAATTCATTTTGACACTCTTTAAAAACTGAGCATAATCTATATATATGAGCATAATATATATTACATAATATATATATTACATAATATATAGATTTACCACTAAGTGATCACAAAATTCAAAATAAACTGTTCCTGGTTATAGCTTATTGTATTTCAGGTTAAATTGTATTGATTAAAACAACAACAAAAACAACAACAACAATTTTGCTTGTATATATGCACCAGACTTATCCCCCACACTCTGAATTTGAGTTTTTAAGATCCCTCCAGCATATCTTACATGAATTCTTCAATACAGATAACAATATTCTCAATGATTTCTTGGCACCTATAATCTCCCACTTGGTCAGATGGGCTGGTAGAGACACAAGAGAATAGACAACATACCTTCTGTTGGTCAAAGTGTCCTGTAGTGGGAGACCTGACTACTACAGTTTGGGAAACTAAACTCAGTATCTGTGGTTACACAGACTCTCCTGTGAAGCTTCATACAGAACCAAAAGTGACAAAAACAGATCTCTTATCAGTGTTAATATTTGAACATAAAATTCTAGCATTGGATCTAGACGTAGAAGACCATTTATCTCATTATACCTCCTGGAGAGTATATGAGCTTTTAGGTATCAATTAGTTGGTTATTGAACAAATGTCTCTGAAAGTTGTATTTTTTAACTTATTTTTTACTGAGATAAAATTAGGGTATCCATGTCAGATTTTAACACCATTGTGTACCCACCACCAACTCCGTACTCCATACTCCATCTCTACAGAGTATCATGCCTCTTTCCCTGTTCCCTGTTCCTTAGCTTCCTCCACCTTTTCTCCATATATATGCCTCAATTCTGTAGTTAGCAATCAAAGGTTAGTTTTCCAGCTTTTCTTTATCTGACTATTATTTTAGTTACTTTATATATAACCCATTCTATTTGCAGTAGTATGGATGAAGCATGAAAGAATAATGTTAAGCACAATGTTTTTCTATTTTAAACTATATCAGAAGGTCAAAGAATGAACACACTTTGCTGTTAAATTGCTTCTGTTTCAGTTACAAAACTTTGAAAACTTTGGTCATGTTGTATTTAATATGCTTTACTTTTAGACAAGGTTGCTGAATCTTGGAACTATATATAACTTTTCCTTATATTCGATTTTTGTCATTTCTACTTTACTGGCAATAGTTCTAAAATCACAATCCCATTAGTAATACATATTAAATGATATATATATATCATTAATTACTCTGAAAAACTTCTCTATTTTCAATTTTTTTCTAAAGTCCCTAATAACTAGTTCCCTAAATTTCCTTGGTATTCAGTCTCTTGGTATTCAATATTCTCATTTATAAACAGTTGTTTAGCTTTTACCTGATAAGAGAAATATCTCTTCAAAAGATAAATTAATTAATGATATTGAATTATATCACTATTGCAGAAACTGAAATATTAAATAACTACCTATTACCCTGTGTATTGTTTATTCCTCAATCTTAGTAGTTGTATTTTAATAAGGATATTTGTTGTAAATGACAAGAGCCCAAATTTAACTTCATAGAAGACAAAGAGTTGTATTTTAAAAGCTTAGTAACCACAAAAATAGGACCAAAAAAAAAAAAACCTTTTATTTGACTTATATTTACCTTTATACATACAAAACAATGGCTAGCTTTATGCACACTTGCTTCTCAAACTAAATTATTTTTCTATTATTTAATAGAATTTAATATTTTCTATTATTATCTAACCTTTAATTTATTTATTGTTAATGAAGTACCATTGTTTCACATCTTTGCCAGTATTACCCCATATAGAATTTTCTCCCTAGTAAACACAGAACTTCCACAACTGAAGCAACTATAGTCTTTCACCAAAGTTTATTGTGATTGTCTTCAATACCTGCACTTCCTCTTCTACTTCCTCCACTGAAAGTTGTAACGTTACGGTCAGTTTTCAGGAATTAGTTTTTAAAATTTGTCTTTGCTGAAAAAATTTTTTCTAGCCGGGCACGTTGGTGTGTGCCTTTAAGTGCAGCTTAGGGCTGAAACTAGGAATCCCTTGGTCCATGGGTTGGAGACCAGCCTGGAACAACGTAGGGAGACCTAGTCTCAAAAAAAAAAAAAAAAAAAAAAAAAAAAAAAAAACAGCTGGGCATGGTGGTGTGTGCCTGTAAACTCAGATACCTGGAAATCTGAGGCTGGGGATTGCTTGAGTCCGTGGTACCCCAGACAATGTGAGTTTGCGTTCCCTAGTACAAAATAGTAGTAAGACTTAGTCTCAAAAAAAAAAAAAAAGGAAAGAAAACTACTGCAATTCACACAATGTTTTCTATATTCCACATGTCAGGCATTCAGTATACATACACAATAGAGCAATACAAAAATAATAATAAACCCATGCCAATGGTGTGACGTAAATGGAGCTATAAGAGATTATGGTAAGTGGAGTTATAAGAGATTATGGTAAAAAAAAAGCTGAAAAAATCAAAGAGAATATGTGATAATTTCAGAATATGTGGTAATCAAAGAGAATATGTGATAATCTCTTTTAAGGTACTATCTAGTACACTGAGTCAAGATAAAATCAAATTTTAGTTTTATAAAGTCTTAAAAACAGAAACAAAAATGTTATAACCTTTAATCTGAACTAATATTGAGTTTCTTATAAAAATGGCTTATAGTTATATATACCTTTATACATACAAAACAATGGCTAGCTTTATGCACACTTGCTTCTCAAACTAAATTAATTTTTCTATTATTCTATTTTTCTATTATTTCTATTATCATTTATTACAGAAATAGAATTCATTATAATTATTTCTATTATTACCTTATTTTTACAATAAGATCTATACTTTTAATGATTAAGTCATTTGTTAATGATGTATAATGAAGTTACATCTGCCAATTATTTTAATAATTTATATATATAACATAGATATATATATATTTCACATTTGTATTCCCCAGAGTTCACCAGTCACATGCCCTCCTTGACTGCTCCCACACACCCCCATTTTTTTTTTTTTTTTTTTGTACTTTAGTTTGGTTGTTAGTTTGTTTTGACTTTTCCTCCTGGCATTTTTTTTTGTTTTCCCTATGTTCCATCTATTATTGAAACCATTAGGTTTATGACTTGCTTCTGCTAATAAGATTTCTTCTCAAATTCATCAAGTTTGTCATTTTAATTTATGAGTAATATTCCATTGTATGTATCTATATCACATCTTTTTCATGTATTTGTCTGTCTTGGAACATTTGGATTGTTTGCATGTCCTTGCAATTATAAATAGTGTTGGGATAAACATCTGTGTTCACTCTGTATAAATATCGAGGTCTCCTTTGGGAAGATTCCCAGAAGAGCAATTGCTGTATCAAATGGTACTTTCACACTGCTTGTGGGAATATAAACTGGTCCAACCACTATGGAAAGCAGTGTAGAGGACTCTTAAACTAATGAAAATGGAACTACCATTTGGCCATTTTTTTAAATGATATATTACATTTTCTGCTTTGCTTATTTTCAATTAGATCCTGTCAAATATATATATATATATTACATTTTTTGTCATATGTCAAAAGAAAAGATCATAATTAAAGTTCACAAATTTATACAAATCAGTATGAAAGTGTCTTACGATTGATTAATTTATATGCATATATTGTGGGGAAAAGGAAAGCAGAAATTGAATATTCAGCAAAGACTGAAAATACAAAAGTCAGAATTAGTTGAAATTACATCCAAGAAGTAAAGGCAATGAAACAAAGAACACAAATAAATGAAAAGAGCAAAATTGGTGTTAAGAAGCAGCAAGAAATCAAGTATATTTTCATTGTAAAGACTTTAAAAGCCATACCAGACTGTACCAAAAGCAACTGGAAAGATATGTATACTGTATTTAAAATAAATATGGAAGAATCATTAAGATGCTACAGATTGATAAATATAGATACCAGCTAACAAAATAATATTATATAATCTCCAATTAAAGATTAAATTGTCACAAGCATAATCCTAGAATTTTTTAAAAATCTTTATGGTGATGTATTTATGAAACATAAAATTCATCATTCAATGTGCCCAAATTAAAGATTTTTTGTCATATTCAGAGTTTGCAAAATACTCTACCCTTAATAATCAGAAAGCTTTCTTCATCACCCCCCCAAAAAAACACAAAACTGACTATTGTTGATTTCATCCTCTCACCTCTCTTTAGTACCTGGAAACCTCAAACCTACTTCCTGTATCTGTAAGATTGCCATTTCTTACTATTGCATATAAAAGAACTCACATGCATGATCTTTCTGATAGCTGATTGCCATAAATGGACAAAATAAGTTAGACAAATGTAATGATATCTTCACTTTTAGCTGTGCATATATATATATATATATATATATTTAACAAATACTTGAAAAAATGCCACTATTAGAAGAATGCATAATCAATTTTAAGATATAATAATACCATTTCCATTTCTTGATTAGCTGCAGAAATGAATGCAAAATCAGCTGTTTTACATATAAAGTTTATACCTGCAATAAAACATATTTGGTTGTACACATTCCTCTGCATAATGGTGAGATTGTACCATGGCGTAGTTGCATTTACCAAGTGGTGATTTTCTTACTCTATAGCAAAGAAAAATGCATGATTTTGTTGTTATAAAATTTAGGGCAATCCACGAAACAATAGCTTTTTCTTATATCTGCAGCAAAAGTATATTTTGAAAATGGATAGACAGTTTTCATAGAAAATTTGTAAGAGTTGAAAATTAGACAAACAGAGCTGACCTTTAATATTTATGAAGGTTTCATTAACATTCAACAGCATTCATCAAGTTCAAAATAAAAAAAATGTATCAATATGATTCTTCTTGTTTTTTTTTAGAATTTCTTTTAAGTAACACAATTTAAATCAAGCTGTGTCTAGTCTTGAGGTTGATCCATTTACCAGCTTCCATGACTCATCATTGCTGTTAAATTAGACTCTAATCCCTGACAAACTGATTCGGATTTGAGAAATTTCATTTAAATATATAAATAATTTGTATTTATATTAATATTAGGAAAATCTTTATTTTTAAAAATTCACAAGCGTATTCTTTCATAAGGTCCTGAATTTTCAGATTGAAAAGAGCTTTAGATTCTAAACATCAAATACATATTGTACTAAAAACTATTGTACAGGGGGTCTGGCATAGTGGCTCGTGCCAGTAAGCTTCAGTCTATGAAGCGGCCGGCTCTATGGATCGCGGTTCTAGTCCTGCCTGGGGCCCGTAGCGAGACCTAGTTCCAACTAATCCCAGCTACCTTGGAAGCTGAGGCTGGGGATTGCTTGAGTCTATGGTATCCTGAGCAATGAGAGCCTGCGGTTCCATGGGCAAAAATAAGACCTAGTCTCAAAAACAAAACAAAACAACAACAACAACACTATTGTACATATTACCAAAAACTTTTACCAGTATTTGCATCATCAATATAAAATGAATTAACACATTTATACTTAGTAGGTTCATTGTGCTTGTTCTATGAATAAAATAAAACAATGATTCTTATAAATTAATAGCAAAGACAAGTGTTAAATTGCCTGAGACTCTGGGACATTCATTTCTTCAGATACTGAATCTAAATTAGAGCATAAGCCCAGTGTGTTTCTTTGAAAGAGTTGAGAGAAGTCCATAAAGAGATCATTGTAATGTTTGCAATGATTCTGGGGATTTAGATCCACATTATTAAAGGACACATGTCCAGATCACTCCATACTACTCTATATAATGATCCAGATAGCCCGTGGTGTTTTCTTTTTCTTTTCCTTTTTTTGTTTCATGTTTTCTTTTCTCCACTATTCCTTCTGTAATTACAGTTCTGCATTCTAATGAAAGACAAGTATAGGGGAAAAGTAAACGTTGGTAGCAAAAGAAAAATGATTCAGACTCCAAGAATGGCTAATAAAATATAACAGGGAACAGAAGAAAGTAAACAAACCCTGTAGTAATTCACATCAACTGACAGCAGGAGAAGGTATTTGCAGGCATTTCCTTCCCTCCTGAAGGGGAGAGGGTTCCTGTCCAGAATCAGAAGGAAAATCTTAAAAGGTAGGGTGCTCAGGACACATGACAGTAAATAGCCAAGGAACATACTTCACCAACCACTGAGAAGAGACACTTGAAAGAAACTGGGAAGGTGGGGATGGAACAGCTAAGGGGATCTAATAAGGGAATTACTCAACCCAGGACTATTTTCTCTGAGAAGTTGAAACTCAAGCTCCCCACCTGGGACATTAGGCAAAATGAATATTGAAATACCCATATATCACAAAATTCTGCAATGAATATCAGAAAATAGCAGATTGATGTAACAATATAGATGGACTGCTGATGTATTAAATGGGAGTGAAGTGATAGATATATACTGCATGATTTAGCTTATTTTAAAATCATAAGCAAAAACTGTCACTATATTTACATCAAGTCAGTATTTAAACAATAATGCAGTAATAGTGATGGACAATAGACAGGGGAGTCTGGGATAAATAGAGCAATGGGAACTTATATTCACGATCTACTTTAGAGATACAAGGTCCGTTCACTCAGTGATGATTCTACCCAACACAATATGTCCCTACCTAGATGTGTAATAAAGTTACAGCAACATTTACTTTAGAAAAAATAATGGTGGAAACATGTTCCTCTATGAACGTCAAGAACTGTATGTTTTCATGTGGGCATTAATGATATAAAAATCACTATTGTGGAGGGCAAAAATGTTTCCCATTCTGTTGTGTTTCTTTTTGTTTTGTCTATTGTCCCTTTTACTGTACAGAAGCTTTTTAGTTTGATATAGTCACATCTGTTTATGTTAACCTTCTTTTTTTTTTTTTTTTTTTTTTTTTTTTTTTTTTTTTTTTTTTTTTTTTTTTTTTTTTTTTTTTTTTTTTTTTTTTTTTTTTTTTTTTTTTTTTTTTTTTTTTTTTTTTTTGCCAGCTGTAGATGTGTACAGAAAGGGATTTCTTAATTGTAATTTGTGGATAGTTTTGCCCAAGTTTTCCTCTATGTATTTTATAGTTTTAGGTATTACAACCAAGTATTTTATCAAATTTGAGATGGTTTTAGCACAAGGTGTGAGGCTGTTATCCTGGTCCATTTTTTTGCATGTCTTGATCCAGATTTCTCAGCACCATTTATTGAGCAGGCTATCCTTGTTCCATAATAAGTTTTTCATTCCTTTGTCAAAGGCTAGTCAACTACATATAGATAGATAGATTAGATAGATAGATAGATAGATAGATAGATAGATAGATAGATAGATAGATAGATAGATAGATAGATAGATAGATAGATAGATAGATAGATGGTTTTATTTCAGGACACTCAATTCTGTTCCATTGATTTGATTGTCTATTTTGGTACCAATGCCAAGCTATTTTAATTTCTATGGCTTTGTAGTATAATTTGAAGTCTGAATTAGTTATACCTTCATTTTCTCCTATTTTGGTCAGGAAGCTTTTGACATTCTAGGTCTTTGTGATTGCATATGAATTTCAGTATTTTTTATCCTATCTCTTTAAAACCTGTTGCCGGAATTATTGCAAGGATTGCACTGAATCTGTAGATTTCTTTTGGTAGGATGGCCATTTTGATTGTTAATTCTTCCAATTCATGAGCAGCATGAATTGAGCAGCAATTCATTTCCTTATGTCTTTTTATATATCTTTCAACAGTGTTTTAAAGTTTTCTTTGTATAGTTCTTTCATATGTTTTGATAGGTTTATTCCCAGGTATGTATGTATGTATGTATGTATGTATGTATGTATGTATTTATTTACTTACTTAATTACTTATATGACTTTTGTTTGTTTGATGCAGAATAAAAAAGATATTTTTGTTGTGTTTTTTAAATTTCTTCCTCTTCTGCTTGATATTTTGTGTATGAGAGAGCTACTGTCATCTGTGTGTTTTGTTTTTGTAGCTGAGTACCTTACTGAATGGGCTTATTACTTCAAGAAGTGGGTTTAATAACAAAAATACACAAGTAGCTCACACATATTAGCAAGAAACCCTGTCAAAAATGTGGAGAAAAACTAAAACACACTTCTTCAAAGAAGAAATACAAATAGCCAACCGGTACATGAAAAAATGCTCAGCATCATTAGTAATCAGGGAAATGCAAATAAAAACCACAATGGGATACCACTTTTCACCAGTAAGATGGTCCACATTAAAAAACACAAACATCAACAAGTAATGGTGTGAATGTGGAGAGAAAGGAACTCTTACACTGTTGATGGGAATGTAAATTGGTACAGCCACTATGGAAAGCACATAGACACTCACAGAGGACGGTCAGTTACTCATTCCCTAATTTATGTTTCCATATAAATTGAAACAGTCTAATGAATTATCCATTTCTACATCTCCTGAAAATCAGTGAACTAAACCATGTTGGTATGGTGAATTTATTTCTTTCTATTACAGCAGCAAGCAAGGAGACAATGTTCACAATGGGTGTGGGTGTTCTATGTAGATTTTCTTCATTTTGTTACATATGACAGAATCTCTCCCATTATCATTATTCGTGAACATTTTATCATTGATGTTTGATGTTAATATTTGCTACTTTGATACTTTAACATATATGAACATGTAAACTGTAATAATGCTGACTTTGGAAATGATGGTGTACCTTATCGGACCTTTGTTACTGGGGGGGGGGGGGGGGG